>JAYDZE010562894.1:0-12514 GCA_034509125.1 Monilaria moniliformis | reverse complement strand
CAATTGCGAAAATTGTTAAAGTTATGATATAATCGGCTGATTTTGAAACTTGAGGGATTGACCAGAATTTGACCAAATTTGGTGGTTTTTCCAGCAATTTGCCCTTCTATTTATTGTTACAAAAGTGAAGTAGTTCGAAAATTGTATCCATGTCTAGTTACTTGAATCTTCATATGGAGGAACATAATGAAGCATATATCAACATAATAGTATAGCTTTCCCCCTTTATTTTATTTTATTTTATTTTATTTTACTAGGGCATTGCGGTAACTTATTGAATAAATGTGTCTCGTGACTCGAGGCGACCATTTAAGATAAAGTTATATTGTATAGAATTTAAAAATGGATGCAAGTTGATTTGAGGCAACGTACATAATAGATGATGGATGAAATTAAGAAAAGAGGCACTTGTGGTAGTGGGCATGTGCATCTTAGTCCACCCAAATATGATTGATTATTGGTTGGCGTTTATTAATTATGTCATGGGGTCTGCCTTGTCAATGACGCCTAAGATTCCTAATTTTTGACAAACCCAACCCAACCATGTCATAACATATTAACAAATTCGCCGGGCCCCACTTTTATTATTCACGCATTTATATGAAATTAAATATATATCAAGTACCATTTGCTTCACTACTTAATTAGTTTTGCTATTTCATTTTATTTTATATGCCAAATATACATTGGATACTCGTGGTTATTATTATATAATAGTAACCCTATACTCAGAACATGTAAAAGTAAACCATTTTCTCATTATTAGTAATTCTTAGTTCTTAATTCTTGCATCGAATTATATATATATATAGGTGCACTAGGGTCAAACTATGACTCTAGTGCATTACTAAGACTAAGATCAATAAATTAACATCCGATCACGATATGGAAGGCTAAGATTTGATTACACCGAGTATCATTATACAGTATTGTCAATATCATCATAATGGTATAACAATAAAAAAAATTAATAAGAGCGCGTGTTTAAGAATTGAAGTTCTGTGTAATCAAGCCACTAAAATCTTGGAAGATCTAACCGCAAATCTCATATTAAATAATCCACTTACCATAAAAAACGGAAATCATAACTCCACTAAATCTATCAACAATAATTTTCCCGAAAATATCTTAAACTTAACTGATTGTGTATGATAATTATAGTGATAATGTATAATAATATTATTGGTTTGTTATGATGATTCGTCGTAACCTATTAATGATATGTAACGTGTAAAATATTATTGTACAAGCGAATATCATTAGTCTCATTTTTACTTTCATCATATTATAATAATTATATTATCATATGCACGTCATCATAATGTTTTCGAAAATAAAAAATCTATCACGAAATATATATACCTTAATTATCGATTGTTACTAAATCTACTGAATTAATTAAAATACCTAAAAATAAGGAAGTTACCATATCTATTAAATAAAATACAAATCACGTCCCTATAAAATAGGAATTGAATTATTACTACGATTTTGAATAGACTAAACTACCTTTTTCATTATAAATAAATAAAATATAAATTCCATGTGGCATGTTTGCATCCTTTTAGATCCTACAAACCGGCGGTTTCCATTCAGTCTCTGTTCTGCAATAAGAAAGTGTTCTGATTTGAATACACCTATGTGTATATATATATATATATATATATATTAAACAAGGATTGTAATTGTTTGGATATGTTAGATGATACTTGATATATATTTTTATGTAAGTTCTAGAAAATTTTGTTTAGGATTTCCGGATTTTTTATTTTTTGGATATTTGTTTGCAAATTCGGATTTTTCGTTTTAGATCGGTTTTCATATTTCAAATTCGATTTTTTTGATGCTTTGGTTAAGTTCATATTCAATTTTGACAAAAAATTCAGTTTTTTTCGTTTGAGCGGAAAATCGAGATTGATTATTTCAAATTTGGTTTTAGTTAAAATATTTTAAAGGAAATAGTATCATAATTTGACATGGACAATTTTTTATAACTTTCTAACGCAAATCGTATACAATGTTTAAATATTATTGCAACAATATCATGAAGCATAAATTTCGAAATTGTAAAATCCTTGTGGCACGCCAAATCTAATGCAAAAATGTATGCCCCGTCGATTGTACAATGTTGAAATTCAGACGTGACATTATTAAAAAATATTAAATATTATGCACGAATTTTTCAAAAAAATTAAAAATGTGATATCAGCAACTGGAGTGGAGTGACTCAACGTATTTGGGCCCTACTAAATTATATGATAGCCCCAAACTTTCTCCACACATATTATGAACTTATGATACCGTTTTAAAACACCCCTTTTCTGTTTATAATTGATTTGCACATGAACCTTTAAATTCCATTTACATTTGTACAAATGACTTCCACACATTGTTTAAATATGTCAAATTATCCATTTTGATGTAAAGTTATTACAAAAGTTATTGATGTTACAACTTACACAATTCGATTATATTTCGTGTTTCATTTTATCAATGGACAATAGGCGAGAATTCATTCGAACTTCACCTTACTTTACCTCGTATAAAAGACTGATACAATTCATGTACATCAACCAAACTTCCAAAAACAAGAAGCTGCACAACGAATCATACATGGTAGATCATACCAACCTCTAGCGTCGACGCCCGTGGGAAGCTTGAGGCGTACGTTGGCGCTCTTGAGTTCCTTCGGAGGAAGTCGTAGCCAACATTCACAACGAGCCTCTTCATCAAGCTTGACCCCGTCTTCGCCTTCACGTAGCAGTGGCCTAGAATGAACGCCATCCCCGCCTCCCTTGCTTCCATGAGTTCATGTAGCTCGGATTGCTCCCCTCTCTCGATTTCTGGGCTCTCCGGGACAAGAAACCTAACTCTCTTCCTCGGGCCCACCGGCGAGCGGATCTCCCCGAGCTCTGTCATGCTCGTGGCATCTCCTGACGAGGGCGGATCTCCACTCTCGTCGTCCCATAGCTTGATGCCTTTCGCATGGGACGACGTCGTCCCGATGACAGCCATCTTCTCTTCATTCTCGAGATTGTGTTCTGACAAACCATTGCATTCCGGCACCTCCGACCGGATGAACTCTGCTATGCTAAATACTAGATCCTTCTCGAACTCCACGTCATCAATGATCGTATCACGGTACCCGTATCGCGCTATACATCGGTAAACCCGGTACTCCTTCGGCCCGACTCTTCCCACCAAGAATCTCTCATCCGATCTAACATGCGGCACAGGAACATATTTGATGCAGAACAGAACCAGAACCTGATGGAAGGCAGGGAGATTCGTAACGAAATGAGAGAAGATGGCTGGAATCCCAGACACAAGCTCCGTATGGATGAGGCCAATCCCTCGGACACGGACAATCCCTAGATTCGGACCCAAACCTAGGAGCCAGTTGATGGAGACCTTGTTCTGGACATCAAACTCGTACTTTTTCAGCGTTCCGTAGTGCCACGTGTACATTATCGCAAGGAATGTGAAAGAAAGCGCGATAGGGACCCAAGCGCCCTCGCGGAACTTGATCAGAGAAGCGGAGAAGTAGAGCGCTTCGATGGAGCCGAAGAAGAATATGAAGCAGAGGGCTAACAAGACACTTCTATTCCAGCACAAGATGATCACAAGAGACATAAGGCATGTTGTAACCAACATAACTGTTATAACTGCAAGACCTGCTCGAGCAAAACACGACGAAGACATAAGACATACGACGAGCACAGTATTCCTACGTTTCTCAGAAACCCGAACAAGCATTCAGAAAAGAACATAATATGCTTAAGTTCAAATCAGCACTCATTCATGTTTGTAGGGAAAAAACGAGAATCTCTTTGGACTTCAAAAGGTACGAGATACATGTGGATCAAGAGCAAGAATCGAACGAAATAGCGAACAAGATGTTACCTGATGCATTGCTGATGTGTTTTGTGTCTCTAAATCCAATAGTAACAGCCAAACAGAGTAGCATTAGAGTCCAGTTGATCTCTGGGATGTAAATCTGGCCGCAAACTTTAGACGATGTGTGTACTATTTTGACCCTCGGAAAACAACCCACTGCACAACATTGCTTGATGATCGAAAACGTCCCAGTAATGATAGCTTGACTTCCCACCACCGCAGCAAGAATGGCGATTGCAAGAACAGGCCACCGTATCTTTTCTGCAACCATAAGTGGAGTATTAACTCTCAGATATAAGGATTTCGAACATCGTTATGGAATGATTGAATATGTATTTAGTATTACCGGGTACTGATACGTAGAATCCAATCTGGTAGTCGCTCTCGATTATGTGATGTTTGGAAAGATAGGCAGCTTGTCCCATATATGCAAGGATCAAGGATGGATAGACGACACAGCTAAAGGCTATCTGGAATAGGAAGCTCTCGATTAGAATCTTGTTTCATTTGCAAACATAAAACGAGCAAACAAGTATGAAAATGCAAATATAACACAATAGATATATACCTTGATGGACAGCTGTGAAAAGTGCCCAAGATCAGCAAACATAGCCTCCGAACCTGGATGTGTACATTCATTTAGTGACCAATATGTATAAGGAAAGAGACCTGTGCAGATTGCACACTCTTATACCTGTTATACATAGCAGAATCCCGCCCAACGACATCCAGCCATCTCTTCGTGTCTTCTTTAGGAATTTGTACATGTAAAACGGAGAGAGCGCCTTGTAAATGTGTGGATTCCAGTGTATGATATTGTACACTCCGATGGCACTGATACAGAAGAGCCATGTGATCACTACCGGTGCAAAGAGAAATCCTATTCGGTGAGTTCCGTAGTGTTGAAGATAAAATAAGAACACCAAAATTATGCATGCAACTGGGACTTCTATATCTGCATATACACGGAACAATTAAGTAAATTACTCAATAATTAATAGTAAAAACTGATGAACAGGTATAAGATGACACGAAAGCTATTATCAGATGGCGACAAGAAAAATTATGAGATGTTACTAAATATTAGTTCTTGAAAAGGTTTTGCTTGAAGGTGATGCAGCAGCAAGAACAATAAAGCAAAGGAAGACTGTAGCAATTTTTGGGGTGTGTCGTAAATATGTTGGTCGAATTATGCATTATATCATATTCGCGATTTAATGACATTTATATCAACACATAAATAATAATGATTTTATCAGAAGATCATTCAACTTTCCTGCTTTCCATTGTTTATAACACACGTTTTACTTTTCAAAGTTACGATGTTATCCACAAGAAATCTTATAATATGATCACCTAAGAATCTCAATCTCAACTTGGATCTCCACTATTGATATATGATAATTGATACCCATACATCCACCACAATCAAGAATGATGGTGACCTAACTTTACTTTATATAGATAATAGTGATTGGACTTTGATTAAAGCACAGAATTTTGTCCTAGTTTAACAAAGGCCCCACAATGATGCTTTTTTCATTACAATTTGGTGTGATCTCTTTGTCCACAAACTACACGTCTACTTATAAAATTACGAATAAAAAGCTATGCAGATTTCTCAATGGGAATGCCAGAACATCTTAATCAAATACCATAACCTAGACAGCCTTTATTTTTTTAGTCCAATCTCAGTTTCTACCTATTACTTGTTTTCTTACTGGCATTTCAATTACACTTAATTGGTCAAAATACAAAACGCCAGAAAAGGAAAATGATGAAGAGCTAAAGACACTTGACAGAGGCCAAGAAAACCGGGAGTTTAATAATATTCCATTATAGTAATTGCCAGTAGCTAAATTTAGAAAATTTCAATTGCGTTCCTTAAATTTTACTCAAAACAGATTTAACAAACAAACTAATTTATTCACCATTAAAACACCGAATACAGAACATATAACATAACATCAAAACATGAAGAATCTAAGGTGATAAGAGGCTCACATTGGTGATGATGCTTCGACACAACGAGCTCCAACCCCGAAACTGCAGAGAAAACTGCAAAAACACAGGCAAGAACAGATCAAATCTCAATTCCAAATCCAAGAACACAACACAGCCTATTGTAAGCAATGTGCATTTCTACCAGAAATCGCGGGCGTGAGAACCCCATCTCCAATCACCATACAAGTCCCAAATAAGGCCAAAGTGAGCAACATCCTCTGTAGCACCCTATGCTTCTCCAATGTGGATCTCAATTTCAAACCAAGGCCTCTAAAATTACCAGATGCAACCCCATCTTTCTTGTATTCATACAAATCCTCATCGGCGAGCTGACCGTTAGGGAGCGTGCTCACGCGCGCGTGGCGGCAGAGGAGGGAATACAAGGCGAAAGTTCCTCCTTCACCATTATCATCAGCTCTAAGCACTATGAACACATATTTGAGAAGTGGGATCAGAGTTAAAGTCCAAAACACAAATGACAAAACCCCATATATCTCCTCATTAGTCTCCGAGTGTTGAATGTCTTCTGCAAAAGTGCTCTTGTACACATACAGAGGTGAAGTGCTCAAATCGCCATAGACAACACCTAAGCTCTGATACGCCAATGTCAACACAGTTCTCCATGATTCTCTCTGCATAGAAACATAATTCAATTTTCAACCCATTTTTTCACCAAATTATGAGGAAAAAAAAACCCCAGAAATCAAGAACGGAATTTTCAGCAGCAAGAACTCACCTTTATGGGATTATTATTATCAGGGCTCCAGCTCTCGATATCCATCACTGGCCTTCTCAAAATCATGGGAAAATCATTCCAAACAAACCCTTAAAAGCTAACACTATAAAACTAGCCCTTTTTCAGCTCCGCCCCAAAACTGTTCCAACAAACTCAAGAAAAACAAAGAACCCTTTTCGAGAAATGATGAGAACAAGAGACAAACACAAAAATATCTACAAAGGGAAATCAAAAAAATGCAATCTTGGGCGGATGAACCACTGAGGAAGAAAAAGGCCGGTGGGAAATCGTGCTATAGAATATTGTCTCTCAACATGTATGTATTGTACGTGGACACTATGAATTTGAGTAACATGATCTAATAGTCAAATAATATTCTCAAAGCTCACTGTACACAAAATGGGCTGTAGCCTGTAGTATCTCATAAAATATACAGGAATAACATCAAGAAATCCCACCTCCATTGGATCAATGAACCACTTAGAAAAACAAATCTTGAAAAATGAAAAAGAGTCAAAAGAGAAAATGTTCGCAAGAATTGCTTCAGCTTTTTGCTTTTTGTATTTTTGCAGAGATGTTCGGGAAATAAAATAGAATATACTGAGTGGGTGGGTGTGTGCAGCTCAATATTATCTTGTCAGTTTTAGAGAGAAATTTCACTACTTTGAGCTCTCGGTGTGTTTGTGGGGTTGGTTGATAATGGGTGGGCGTGGCCACTATACCAGTTCAAAATAATTGGGTTCCTACGTATATATCTATTATGTCATCGAGTACATAACTCACACCCCTAAATATTATAAGTCGAAAATTGAAGGACAATTTCGTTAAAAAAAATTACGACGAAAATATGTAGAAAAAGCACCAATAAAAGAAAAGAAGTAAACTTGTAATTATATACATCTCGACATATAGTGGTAAAATGCAAAATATCTGGTATGGTAACACTGTAATATGTAGTTTTGTGATTTGCATTGCACCCATGAAAGTAAGTGGCCTGGGATATGAACTCGGTGACTGATGACTCGGTAGGGAACTTCAGTTCTTTTTTCTTTTTTAGCTATGAGTGAACTGCCATTGTCATAACTCATAAATGGGCATTTACTCTCTTTTATCACTTACTTTCTGTATTTGAAACCACAAATATATTCCTTTCCTCATTTTGATATTAAAGAATTGTAAAGGGACACTTGTTTTCTGGATTTTGTAAATATTTACATGTTGCAATATCATATGTTCATTAATGTAATGTGAGTAAGAGTTTACAGATAAAAGATTTCAGATGTTAAATATTATTAATTTTTTTAAGGTTATTAGTAACTTATTACTTGAATTTTAGAGTGTTTTGTAATTTAATGAATTTAGAAATATTTCAAAAATATAAAAGTATGATCTTCCAACATTTCAAAGATATCGTTGAATCAATATTACGATGTCGAATATCTAGCTCTGCGTGATGTGCGTCCACAACTAAAATACGTTTAAACACTTGCAAATACATAAAATTGTTGTCAGAATTTTCATCCCTTGACATTGAAATGTCAAGAGTGTATTTTTCATATTTTGTAGGTCGTATTATTTTCCCAAAGTGCGCTGAAGTTAAGGCTAACTGCTATTCGCTTATATATATTTCATCACAATTTAGTGGTTTTAACTATTTATAAGTTATTGAAAATCCATTTTAGTACCTAATAAAGATTGTGAATTTAAATCCCACCAATATTTTTAATATTATATTATTATATACGCACTCACATCGTAACCGCGATAAGTGTAAATTTAAAGAGTAGATGGTTGAACTTGATGACTTATCAAAGCAAATCTTATTAAAGAGAAAAAAAAGTGTTTGTTTTATTGAAATTGCACCTAACCATGCACGTTTTATTGAACGTTGATCAACTAAATTGAAAGAAAGAAACACTTCACCTTTTGAGTCTTGTTTTTGTCTGTGTGAATGACAAAACGTAGAGGAGTAGAATTCCAATTACGATTTGCTCGAATTAGAATAATGAAAAGCTAATAATTATTCCTTCAAGAAAAACGTCAATAATAATAATATTGGTTTTTCAACGAGATATTGCATGATTCCGATTCTACGTAAAGATGCCGACTTTTTTGGACTTCATTGTCTTGTCCTTCGTAAGTTGCTGTTTCTTTTGTTAATAATGTTAAATTCGTTTTGATTTTTTTTAATTACGAAAGCAACAAGCATTACCAAACAACCCCACGCATACACATTATTATAAACTAAGACAAAAATTTGAATGCACGCAACCGAGAAATCGTTATATACATTTATTGTATAAGCAATTTAAAAATAGATGATTTGGCTGATTGGTTAGAAATTATGCCTTGCATTTTATAGGTTGTGGGTTTGAATCCCACTAAGTTCTTTTCGTTTTTTCCGCTTTTGTTTTTTGTTTTTTTTTTGCTTTTTCCGTTTTATTTTCGTTTTTTCTGTTTTCTTTTGTTATTTTGCGTTTTTTCTTTTGTTTACCTTTTTCTTTACTTTTTATTTTTAAATGATATATATATATATTATATATATGAATTTTTTTAGCATGTGAATTTTTAAATATGATTCACATATCAATTTAATTGTATTTAAAATTATAATAAATTTAATTTGCATATGAATTTAATTAGAAAATACAAATATTCAAAATAGTTTATTCCATTTTATATGTTTTTTTATTTTTTCATTTTTTTGCATTTTTTTCTTTTTTATTTGATTTTTTAAAATGATATATATATAGATATATGAATTTAATTAGCATGTGAATTTTTAAATTTAATTAAATTAATTCACATATGAATTTAATTAAAAGTTATGGTTCTGATGAATAAAATTTATTATTTTTATAAATACAAGTTATTGTTTTAATGCATAAAAATTATTTTTCCAATTAATAAAAGTTATTCTTCTTGTAAATCCAAAGTTATTTTCTTACTAATAAAAGTTACTATTCTAGCTGATAAAAGTTATTATTCTAATGTACTAAAGTTATTGTCCTCATGAATAAAAGTGATTGCTCTTGTAAAAATAAATTATTGTTCTTGTGGATAAAAGTTTATTTTGAATAGAAGTTACTATTCTAATAAATAAAAGTTACTCTTCATATAAATGAAAGATAATATCCTTGTGAACAAAAGTTATTGTTCTAATAAATACAAGCTATTGTTCTTGTGAATAAAAATGATTATTTTAATAAATAAAATTTACACTTGTTCTTTGATTTTTTTTTACAAATATTGCTAAGTCTAAAAACTATTTTTTATTATATCATAGAATTTAACTAATATTCCATAAAATCTTATTGAAGTCCAAAAGTATCTTTCTAATTTAAAGAATAAAAGTTATTATTCTAATGAATAGAAATACTCTTTTTATTATATTGTATAACTAAATTAATATTTCCACGATTCAAAGAAACGTGAAACTTGTTTTGAATAAAATGTATTATTCTTGTAAATAAAAGCTATTGTGCTTGTGAATAAAAATTACTGTTCTTTTAAATAAAAGATATTGTTCCTGTGAATAAAATTAATTGTTCTTTTAAATAATTTTTTTTATAATAAATAAAAGTTACTAATCTTGTAAATAGAAGTTATTGTTCTCATGAATAAAAGTTATTATTCTTGCGATTACAAGTTATTGTTCTTGCAAAAAAAAAATTATTGTTCTTGTGAATAAAAGTTATTATTTTAATAAATAGAAGTTATTGTTATAACCTACAAAAGTTATTGTTCTAATATACAAAAGTGATTTTTTTTAATAAATAAAAAATATTGTTATAATGTATAAAAGTTATTATTTTAATAAATAAAAGTTATTATTTTTATGTTCTTTTTAAAGTCTTATTTACCATTAACAAAAAGTCTTTTTTTCATTTTCTAGAAATTTGATTTATATTTAAGTAAAGTCTCATTCAAAATAAACAATCTAAAATCTTATTTAATTTTATGGATAATTATTATTTTGAATTTAACCAAAGTCTCATTATAAATTAAGTGATGACAGTCTTATTTTTTCTTAAGAAAATTATTATTTGATTTTATAAAAAGTGTTATTTATATTTAAGAGAATTATCAGTTGTTAATAAAATATATTAAAATTTTATTTTTTATTAGGAAAATTTTTATTTCCTTTTTTAATAAGTATTTTTTATTTTATAAAAAGTCTTATTTATATGTAATTAATTTCTAATTTATAAATTTAAGAAGAAAAAAACTAAAATTTCATTTGCTATAACAAAAGTCAGTTTTTGATTTTATGATAATTAGTATTATAGAATTATATTTATAAATAGTAAGAAATCTTATTTAATTTAAATAAAAAATATTAGGAAGGTATATTGAAAATTTGTGAAAAAAATAAGATGAAAAAAACTATCATAATTGGGTGTTGAACTCCAACCATTTAGTTTACACATTTACCATCACTAACCAAGTGCACTGCCTATACTCTTGGCATTATACCAACACAATTTTTTATTATATTGATACGTACGGTCGTGAAATTATAAAGGATGAATGGGGTCGGTTTGGGTTAAATCCAGGTCCAGGTCGAATTTGACCCACGCTATCTGTACACTCGCACAGGAGCGTGACCCATAATCTAATGATCCATCTGTTCAAAGTATAAAATAATGAATAGATAAAATTAATTAATCAATGATCCATATGATTTTTATATTTATTATATTATATTTATCATTCGAATTTATGATTTTCGATTCTAAAAACTCATATATTCTAAACTATCCAGAAACTATCTTAATATCTTATGTTTACAAACCCCACGAAATATTATAGACCAACTATATATATATAATCTCACTCATATTACTCTATGCATGCCTCGTGGCACATTCCGAATGTTTTAATATACAACAAAACTCCTGTAACATATATTCTGGATGGCCATTGACCAAATCTTAATTTTTATGGCCGGCTACATATAATAACAAATGTAGGCAATCAATAATTATTATATAGGATGTAGTACTCTCTATAAAAGTGTGTTATTTCACTTATTTGTATATAAAGTATAAAATAATGCATAGATGAAAGTACTTCCACTCTATCGCCTTTGAATGAATTTTCAATATATATGAAAGAACCTTGATAAATTGAAGAACTATCTCTATATACCATACCACACTTTTGACATTAATATAGTAATATGTTTTTTTTATTTCGTTTTCAAATAGTAAATGGGCCACTTTTCGTATTATTGAATAGTCAAATTGGTAAATGTTACAACTAAGCTAATTAATGTCGTTTCTAATTGATCACAATGCAAGAGACTAGAGTGGGGGGTTACTACCGCCGAGTTTAGGTGGCTTATGCAAAAATTCAACTGACTTATATTGTTGACTAGGCCAGTGATTAAGGATTCACGTGTTGGCGACACTTGAACAGAGCGCAACAACTATACTATATATAGACAGAATAATTATATCATCATAACATTGAAAAATATATTATATTGTATACAGATGGAATTTAAACTCAAAAACTCTTATTAAGAAAATCTCATGGTGCCCCAATTTTAATTGTATTAAATCTCATGGACATTTCTCTCTTTGGTTTTCTTCAATCCGGAGAAATTTGCTAAAGGGCTTATAATCATCACTGATTAGTGTGGCAATCATTGATTTACTTCCTAACAAAGGAATGAGAATTCAAGATGAATGAACTATTTATTATGTTTACAGAAAGATTGGAGCAATGGGGATTAAACTCTAAGGCTGAGTTTGGTAGCCTAGATGAGATAAGGCAGGATAGATAAGGTAAGATTAGCTTTAAGATAAAAGTTACTGTTGGGACAAGATAAGAATTTAATGTTATTGTTTGGTAGGTAAGATAAAAATCAAG
>JAYDZE010562883.1:0-12515 GCA_034509125.1 Monilaria moniliformis | reverse complement strand
TATAAGAGTAGAAAAAGTGTTACTTTTGTATTTAGAACCCTATTACTTTATATAGAATAACTTCACTTTTATTTATAAGAACTGTAACTTTTATTCAAAACAACAATCAATTTTACGATTATCACTTTTTATGCTATAATCAATTTTACGAGTATCACTTTTTAGCATAAAAATGGTCACTTTTAATACTAACAATTTTTATATCTCTTTTTTTCTTATGAACTTTTATCTCCTTTAGACTTTTATGAACCATCATATACGATAGAGATGTAATTGAAAATTAAATCAAAGGATGTATCAAGAATGGATAATTTATTTACTAAAATAGGATTCTATCACCTTCAAACCAAAAAGCCTACACGTAAAAGGTCACGTAACTCCAGTCTCTGATTTTCTTTTCAAGTCTCTGATTTTCTTTCTACAATATTATAATATGAAATTTTCTTTTTCCTTCTTATAAAATATGTGGGGCAAAATTCATAATTACAAGAAACAAAGTTCATCATAAGCTTACCCTCTCTCTCTCATCTCTGTCTCTCTCATATGTTTAATATTTCCTATCATGTCAACTCTTCGGACCCGCCCGAACCCATCGAATCATGGGGGAAAAGCCCAATCGGTCGGGCCTAATGTACTAAACGAGAAAGTGATTGGTTTAAATAAAATAATAAAATTAAAATCTCGAAATGGGATCCTTTTTCAATATTTACACTTATTAATTTTTTTTCCTTTCAGTTTATACTTAATAATCAATTTTATATTTTAGTTTAATTTTATTATTATTAATTATAATTAATTATATCCAACCAGGTTTGTACTAGATTTTTTGCATTTACTATTAGGATTTTACTCTTTCTGTATAATTAAAGTTATATATTTTTAAGCTTCAAATGTAAATTATAATTACTAATTAAGATTCATTATATCATAGTAATATTTGTAACTTTTATAATAAATATTATTATAATGATGAATTTAACAATGTAGCGTTAATTACATACAGAGTTTTGTGCTTCTTAGAAGACCTAGTTTCTTCTGAGAATTTCGTCGAACATCTTGAGCGCATCTTTGAGGATTCTGCAAAGAATTTCCAAGGAGATTCAAACAAAATAAATGGAATATGTAAATCGTTCTAGTTAGCTGATTTTATTATTCTTATCATGCATTATTTAATATTTCCATTATAATATGCAGGAAAAAATGGAAGTAACAAGCTGGATTGCCACCTACTTGGTATATTCTTCGATGCTCGCGAAAGTCAACATCAATCACCAGCAATTAGTTTCGTAAGAAACATATAATTTGATTAAATCAATCACAGTGTTCATATTTTATGAGCAATGTGTTTAGACATTGTGTTAAAAAATGAATCAGATCCATATATAGTGCATCAAACAGTCTGTATCAGACAACTGCAGCATATTTAACTGTGCTGCACATGGCTTTTTCATTTTTCTCATAAAATGGATTCATTACATGTGCAGATTCCCATTAATTTTCCAGTTGAAGTAACAAGTTTAACCTCTATAATTAAAAATGGAACTTCAAAGATTTCAAAAGATTATAGAGGTTGCACTAACATTGCTCATGGAAAGTCATGCATCAAACAACTGTAGCATATATTATTGATTTCAATTATGCTGCACATGACATGTTCATCTCTATCTGCTATAAAAGGTTGAAATTCTCAATTGTGAAATCATAATACCAGATTGGTTAATTGTCTTCTTAAAGAGTGGTTGTCTTAAATTGTTTGTCATCTTTTATCTCTGAGTTCCAAATTGGCTTCTTTCATCTTTGAATATCATATTGGTTGTCTTCTTTCATTCAAAGAGTTAATCATGGCAGCTTATGGAGCTCTGGTTTCTCTTATGCATATCATAGATACCCTTGAGAAACATCCTTCCCCTCCAATTTCTATCGACAAAAAACAAGTTGAATCTCTCACTGAAAATGTTACTCTGTTGCAGGAGTTTCTTGATGGTTATGTTTCCCCAGTTGCCGATAGCTTGGAGCGTCGCATTGCTGATGCAGTTTATGCAGCCTAGGATGTTACCGAATCCCAAATTGTGGATCAAATTGACAGACAATCCACAATTGTTGGGAAGATGATAAGTTTTATTAACTTGTTTCGAGGTCTTTGTAAATGCGCAACTATTGAAGAGGACTTCTATCACGATCTACAACAAGTGATAGAAGAAATGAATCTAATCAAGAACGAAGCCATGGAGACTGCAAAATCTCAGCTGCAGCAAAAGATCTCCCCAACTCAGTTTGGTTCCTTGAAGTCCTCTTCCACTGTGAAGGAGAACGTGATGGTGGGCTTTGACCAAGTGTTTCTTGAAATCTTGGATAAGCTCACTGGAGGTCAACTCAAACGCCAAATCATCCCTATCATGGGGATGGGCGGCATTGGTAAGACCACTCTTGCCCGAAATCTATTTGAGAGTGCACCTGTCAAGGAGTATTTTCATATTTGCGCTTGGACTACAATTTCTCAAACTTTTAGTGTTGGAGAAACACTTAGAGAAGTTTACATTCAAGCAAAAGGGGATCCGAGGGATGTGAGTGAGAACGATTTGGGAGATAAGTTATACAAGCGTTTATCGGGTAGGAGGTATCTAATTATAATGGATGATATGTGGAGTATAGAGGTGTGGGACAAAATCAAATTTTTCTTTCCTGATTACAAAAATGGGAGTCGAATAATCATAACAACTAGACAGTCAAACTTGACTTACCAATTAAGTGCGTCTTATGGAGTTGGTATGAAATTTTTGGATGAGGCTAGTAGTTGGGATTTGTTTTGTAAGACTGTGTTTGGGAAAGAAAGTTTTCCTCTTGAGTTGGAGAGTATTGGAAAAAATATTTTAGCAAGTTGTAAAGGGCTTCCTTTATCAATTGCTACGATAGGAGGTCTTTTGGCTAAATCTAGGCACACAAGAGAATATTGGGAGCGTATAGAGCAAAATTTGAAGTCAATTGTTATTAACAATAATGATGAATTTTGCTTGAAGATATTGAGGATGAGCTATATCTATCTGCCAAATTATTTGAAGCCATGTTTTTTGTATATGGGTGTTTTTAAGGAAGATCGTAGCATTCGTGTGTCAATGCTCAAGAAGCTATGGGTTTGTGAAGGAGTTTTAAAACCAAGGAGTGGTAAATGTTTGGAAACAATTGCGCAAGAGTACTTTAAGGAGTTGATTGATAGAAATCTCATTTTAGTTGATAAGTTGGGGTCTATTGGAAATGTGAAGTTCTGTAGAATTCATGACTTGTTGAGAGAGTTGTGTTTGAAAGAAGTTGAAAAGGAAAGGATTTATCATGTCATAAGAGATGATCCTCCACCCATAAATAGCCAACGTCGGTTTATATTTCCATATAAAACTCTAAGGTTGTTAACAAGTGAAGTCTTGGGATCTTTGTCACATGCTCGTTCCATAATACTTGATGACCATGATAGCGAACCTCGAATTCCTCACACTATTAGATTGTTGAGGACATTTAAAGCATATGATCATGATGAATATTTAAGTTATGATGATACTTATTACCTAGACAATGTGTTTCAATTGGTGAACTCACGGTACCTTGCTGTTAGAGTTTGTGTTGAGTCCAAATTCCCTTCTTCGATTGATCTGCTTTGGAATCTACATACATTAATTGTTCATTGTCGTAGAAGTCTTATTGCACCGATTGAAATCTGGAAACTGTATCAACTTCGGCATCTCGAGTTTTTCTATGGAGCATTGATTCTCCCAGATCCTCCTAGTGGGGACAATGACATTGTTATCATGGAGAATCTGCAAACACTCATAGGAGTGAAGAATTTGTTTTTGAATGAGGATGTGGTTAGAAGAATTCCCAATGTGAAGAAATTGCTTCTATACTACGATGTGGATCAAATGGAGGGAGAAAGCTGTCTCAGCTATCTTCACTGTTTGAGCAGATTGGAAAACCTAAACTGCTCCATCGCCTGTCATCAGGATTTGCAGAGGGTTAGGTTCCCACACTCCCTCAAGAAGTTGTCTATTTACTCTTATTATCTTGAGTGGGAAGACATAATGCCAAAAATCGGGTCATTGCCCCATCTTGAGAAGTTTCAATTAGAAAATGGTTTGTTCAAAACAGGCAAGTGGGAAACAATCGATGGCCAATTCCCAAGCCTCAAGTTTATACAATTGAAGCGGTGTGAAAGTCTAGAAGATTGGATTGTGTCAGACAACTACCACTTTCCACTTCTGCAGGAGCTTCGTCTTTGTGATTTATACAAATTGAAGGAGATCCCATCAGAAGTTGGAGAAATACCAACACTGAAATCAATTGTTGTGGAACATTGCAGTGAATCAGCGGTGGTGTCAGCTAAAAAGATAGTCGAGGAACAAGAGGATTCATATGGAGACCAACTAGACCTCCATGTTCGAGCTATAGTTCGGGAGGAACAAGAAGCACTGAAGAGCTTGGCAAGTGCTAACTTTGAAGTTCAAGTGTCATAATATTAGAGTCCTGGCTATCATGTAGCATCCAAGACTGTTGGGCCTCAAGGAAGAGATGCCGGAAACCATCAAGACTAGCTTATTTGGAGCTTCTGTTGTTCTTGTAACCTTTATAAGAAAAAGTTTGAGCTTCTGTTGCTTCATTACTAAAAGCTCTTTCTGTTGTTCCTTTTGTTCCACTGGAAGACCAAGCACAAGCATTGCATTATATTTGTTTCTATATATATTTTTCTCATCTTCTCCTATTAGATCAACAGTGCTAAAATTGTTGATGGAAAGTAGAGCCTCTATGTAGAAGTATTTTTGTTATTTATGCGCAAGTTTCATCCATCGACGACTTTGCTAAGCTAGTGTGAAAACTATATCTCATAACATTCCTAGTCTACAAATTAATTTCTTCCAATCTTTAACAAAGCAAGTTATTAATCCTATTCCATATTTTCTACAGACACACCAACAAAGCACAAGTGCTTCCTTTCCACAAAGCTTTCATGACTCTTGGCAAACAGGGTATAGTTTTCATCCAAGATCTTATCCACAAGACGACCACTTATCGGAAAATAAAGATCGGCATTTCATCGTACAAGCTGACTACATCGAAATATATTTTTACAATTAAACGATCATTAATATGTCATGTGTCCAACAATTCCACATTGAAAATTGAGAAAACCCAGATTCTGCTGAGCATTTCATCAAACAGTTGGGATGTCTCTAACTGGCCCCACGATCTTAGATTGTTGAGGACATTCAAAGCATATGATGAAGATACTTGGAGTCGGAGAGGTGTTTATTTCCTAGATGATATGTTTGAATTGGCGAACTTACGGTTCCTTGCTGTTGGAGTTCATCAAAAGTCCAAATCCCCATCTTCGATTGATCTGCTTTGGAATCTACACACATTGTTCATTGGTTGTTCGGATGATCTTATTTTACCGATTGAAATCTGGAAATTGCATCAACTTCGGCATCTCATTGTACGAGTTGCCATTTGATTCTCCCAGATCCTCCCAATGGGAACAACGACATTGTTATCATGGAGAATCTGCGGACACTCGGAATGAAGGATTTGTTCTTGAATGAGAAGGTGGTTAAAAGAATTCCTAATTTGAAGAAATTGAAACTAGGATACAATGTGAAACAAACGAAGGGAGAAAACTCTCTCAGCTATCTTCACTGTTTGAGTAAATTGGAAAGCTTCAGCATCTACAACTGTGAAAATCATACAAGCAAAACAACAAAAGCTTAGAAACAACTGTGAAAGAGTAACAAAGTCTTCCTCTATGTACCCACAATAATCTTGTGTATGTCGGGAATTTGCCATAAGATAAGACCACAAATCACAACTATTGATAAAGGAATTCCATTACAATTTTCCCAAGTTCAAGAGAAAAACTTTCTTCCCCAAATACAGTAAAAATCTCATATCAAGCAAAAAAGGTAGAAAGTTCATTATTCAAACTTTTTCTTGAGGCCCAACAGTCTTGGATACTACATGATAGCCAAGACTCTAATATGCTGACACTTGAACTTTAAAGTTGGCACTTGCCAAGCTCTGCAGTGCTGCTTCGGATCTCAAAACTAGAGCTCGAACATGAAGGTCTAATTGGTCTCCATGTAAATCCTCTTGCTCCTCTAATATCCGTTTAGCCTAAAACACCACTGATTTGTTGCAATACTCCAATTCAATTGATCTGAGTGTCGGTATTTCTCCAATTTATGATGGGATCTCCTTCAGTTCTGTTAATCTATGAAGACGAACCTCCTGAAGGAGTGGAAAGTGGGAGCTCTCTGACACCTTCCAATTTTCTAGACCACGACACCCCCACAAATTTAGAAACTTGAGGCTCCGGAATTGGCCTTCAATTGTTTCCCACTTGCCTGTTTTGAAGCTACCATATTTTAGTACCAATTTCTGGAGGAGGGGTAACGAACCTATCTTTTGCAACACGCCATCCAACTCCATATAATAAGAGGAGGGATGGAGACACAACTTCTTGAGGGAGTGTGGGAACCTAACCCTCAGAAAATACTCACAACAATTATAGTCGGTCATGCAGTGGAAGTTTTCCAATTTACTCAGACAGTGAAGATAGCTGAGGCAGTTTGCTCGCTTCTTTTGTTTCAATATACTCACACAAGAATCAAGACATGAGCTGAAACAATCCTCTGTTTGTTTCCCCACATATATTATATGCAGTTTCTTCACATTGGGGATTCTTTTAACCACCTCTTGGTTCAAATACAAATTCTTGGCTCCTCTGAGCGTATGCAGATTCTCCATTATAACAACATCATTGAAGCCGCTAGGAGGATCTGGGAGACTCAATCGTGCTTCAAGAAACTCGAGATGCCTAAGTTGATGCAATTTCCAAATTTCAATGGGTGCAGTACGATCCTCGAGAGAATGAATAATCAATGTCTGTAGATTCCAAAGCAGATGGATTGAAGAAGGGAAGTTGGACTTGACATGAACTCTAACAGCAAGGTGTTGTAAGTTCACAAATTGAAACACGTTGACGAGCACGTTGGGTAGACAAATAAGCACCTTCATCTCTATCATATGCTTTCAATGTCCTCAACAATCTAAGATTGTTGGACATTCGAACATGCTGATTCTCCTCATCACATATTAGGGAACGAGCATTTGATATGAAAGATGGAGGCCGGGTCAAGAGCCGGTGCCGGAGTGATCTTGAGTACATTGACCAGTGTCTTGAATAAGACTTCTTCTTTTCAATTTCTTTCAAGCAGAGGTTCCTCAACAAATCATGAATTTTACAAAACTTTACATTTCCACTAAACCCCAACTCATGAACTAAAATGAGATTTCTATCAACCAAATCCTCTAACTACTCTTCTGCGAGTGTTCCAAACATTTCCCACTCATTGGTTTCAAAATTCCTTCAGAAACCCATAGCTTCTTCAGTGTTGAGACACGAATTCTACGGTCTTTCTCAAAAACACCCATGTACAAAAAACATGGCTTTAAATAGTTGACCTCCAGTGAGCTTATCCAGGGCTTCAAGTAACACCTCGTCAAAGCCCACCATGATGTTGTCCTTTACGGTGGAAGATGATGTGAAGGAACCGAGATGAGTAGAGATCTTTCGCTCCAGCTGAGCTTCGACTGCAGTCTCCATGGCTTCTTTCTTGATCAGATTCATTTCTTCTATCACTTGTTGCAGATCGCCATAGAAATTGTCTCCTGCGCTTTTACCTTGAAGCAAGTTAATAAAACTGAAAATCCCACGATTTGTGGATCGTCTACCAATTTGAACCACAATTTGGGATTCGATAACATCCTCAGCTTCATAAGCTGCAAGTGCGATGTGACTCTCCAATGGATCAGCTGTATGGCTATCAGCACCAGGGGAAATATAACCGCCAAGAAAATCCTGCAAAAAGGTAACATTCTCAGTAAGAGGTTTAACTTGTTTTTCAATAGAAATTGGAGGGGAAGGATGCTTCTCGATGCAGTCTATGATATGCATAAGTGAAACAAGAGCTGCATAAGCCGCCATGATTAACTCTTTTGAATGCACACACAGAATGTATGTGTAGTGTGAATGAAAAAATGAGATAATATTTGAGAGATGAAAGAAGAGAACCAGTCCAGTCTATTATTATTAATACGCAACAATTGTCGGATATACAGACTTTTTATGCACCTTATTGAAATGTTAATACAACTCTTTTATAATAGAAATGAAGAAGCCATGTGCAGCATTCTTGAAATCAATTAAATATGCCGCAATTGATGGATATGGACCTTGTTATGCACACTTATGATCTCATTGTTTGGAAAAAAGAAGAAACAGGAAGTACAGAAAATCAGCATAAGCGGGCACGCACTCACAGGTGATAAATCAGCAACCTCTGTGGTGTGTGGACTTCCCCAAGGGCCCAATAAACAGGCAAGAAAAATGAATTAGAGAAATAAAGAAAGAAAGAAAGAAAGAAAGAAAGATACAAATAGGAAAGGAAAAGAAATAAATGAGCCAAAGCCTAGCCAATTCCAACATTTAAGAGGAAGAAAAGCAAGAATAGAAAGAGTTGGCGGTCTACCTTCAACATAGTCTTTCTCTTGCCAAGCTCTGCAGTGCTTCTCCGTTCATCCCAACTACCGCAGGACCACGGAGGTGTAGCTGGCTCCATGTAATTCCTCTTGTTCCTCTACTATCTAGCTGAAATTGAAACTTGAGACCTTTATGTGATCAACAATGTTTCAAGTTAAAGAATATATTAAGATACCTCTACTTTGCATCAACAATTATAGCAATGTTTATAGAGTGGGAAAAGATGAGAAAAACATATAGAAACTAAAATAATGCAATACTTGTGCTTGGTCTTACAGTAGAACAAAAGGAACAACAGAAAGAGCTTACAGTATATTGAAGCTACAGAAGCTCAAACTTTTTTTACAAGAATACAAAAAAAAAATCTAGAAAGTTCATTCTTCAAATGAGCTAGTCTTGACGGTTTCCGGCATCTCATCCATGAGTTGGAAAGAGAAGAGGAAGTGAGGCCCAACAGTACTCTTCGATGCTAGATATAGCAAAGAGTCTACAAGTTTGACATCATAACTTTGAAGTTGGCACTTGCCAAGCTCTTCAGTGTTCCTACTTCTTCCTTCCGAACTAGAGCTCGAACATGAAGGTCTAGTTGGTCTCCATATAACTCCTCTTGTTCCTCTACTATCTTTTTAGCTGACACCACCGCTGATTCACTGCAATATTCCAAATAAATTGATTTCAGTGTTGCTATTTCTCCAACTTCTGATGGGATCTCCTTTAGTTCGTCTAAAAAACTGAGGTGAATCTCCTGGAGAAGGGGAAAGTGGGAGTTGTCTGACACAATCCAATCTTCTAGACCAGAACACATCCAGAGCTGTAGAAACTTGAGGCTTGGGAATTGGCCATCAATTTTTTCCCACTTGCTGGTTTTGAAGAAACCACGTATTAATATGAACTTCTCAAGAAGGGGCAATGAACCGATTTTCGGCAATATGTCTTCCAACTCCAGATTACAAGAGACATTAAGAGACAACTTTTTGAGGGAGTGTGGGAACCTAATCCAATGCCAATACTCATCACATTCATCGGAGGTGGAGCAATGCAAGTTTTCCAATTTACTCAAACACTGAAGATTGCTAAGGCAATTTGTTCCCTCCAATTGTTTCACATCGTACAATATATACAACTTCTTGACATTGGGAATTCTTTTAACCACCTCTTCACACAAATACAAATTCTTGGCTCCTCTGAGCGTCTGTAGATGCTCCATGATAACAATGTCGTTGTCCCCGCTCGGAGGATCTGGGAGTCTCATTCCAACTCCCATAAACTCAAGATGCCGAAGTTGATGCAATTTCCAAATTTCAATAGCTGCAACAAGATCATGCTGACAATGAATAATCAATGTGTGTAGATTCCAAAGCTGATCAATTGAAGAAGGGAATTTGGACTCGTCATGAACTCTAATAGCAAGGTACCGTGAATTCACCAATTCAAACACATTTTCTAGATAATAAGTACCATCCCGAGAAACAAAATAATTACGCATATAGGTATCTATATCATATGTTTTGAATGTCCTCAACAATCTAAGCTTGTGAGGCAGTCGAACTTCTGCATAGTCCTCACAACATATTACGGAACGAACTTGTGACAAAGATCCCAAGGCTTTACTCATTAACAACCCGGCAGTTTTAACTGGAAAAACAACGCGACGTTCGCTCTTTATGGCTGGAGGATCATCTCTTATGACAAGATAAAACTCTTCCTTTTCGCCTTCTTTCAAGCACATATCTCTCAACAAATCATGAATTTTACAGTACTTAACATTTCCAGTAGACCCCAACTTATCAACCAAAATGAGATTTCTATCAACCAACTCCTTAAAGTACTTTTGTGCAATTGTTTCCAAACATTTCTCACTCCTTGGTTTCAAAAATCCTTCAGAAACCCATAGCTTCTTGAGCATTGACACACGAATACTACAATCTTCCTCAAAAACACCCATATACAAAAAACATGGCTTCAAATAGTTTGGCAGATAGATATAGCTCATCCTCAATATTTTCAAGCAATATTCATCGTCACTGTTAATAACAATTGAATTTAGATTCTGCTCTATACGCTCCCAATACTCTCTTGTGCGCTCAGATTTTGCCAAAAGACCTCCTATTGTAGCAATTGATAAAGGAAGCCCTTTACAATTTGCTACAATAGCCTTTCCAGTGTTCTCCAACTCAAGAGGACAACTCCCTTTCACAAAAACAGTCTTACAAAACAAATCCCAACTACTAGCCTCATCTAGAAATCTCATACCAACCTTATAATACTCATTCCACAGAGAACTCAAGTTTGACAGCCTAGTTGTTACGATTATCCTACTACCATTTTGGTTATGAGGAAAGAAATTTTTTAACTTGTCCCACACCTCTACACTCCACATGTCATCCATTATTACGAGATACCTCCTACCATATAAAAACTGATATAATTTTTCTCCCAATTGGTTCTCACTCAGATCACTCAAATTTTCATTCTCATTCCGATCACGTACATGCCCTCTTGCTTGAATATAAACTTCTCGAAGTGTTTCTCTAACATTATAAGCTTGAGAAATTGTAGTCCAAGCACGAATATAAAAATGCTCCTTAACAAGTGCATTCTCAAATAGATTTCTGGCAAGAGTGGTCTTACCAATTCCGCCCATCCCCACGATGGGCATGATTTGGCGGTTGAGTTGATCTCCAGTGAGCTTATCCAAAACTTCAAGAAACACTTGTTCAAAGCCCACCATCACGTTTTCCTTCACAATAGAAGAAGAAGTCAAGGCAGCAACGGGCTTTTGCTGCAGCCGAGCTTCGACTGCAATCTTCTTCGCCTCTTCCTTGATCAGATTCATTTCTTCTATCACTTTCTGTAGATTTTGATAGAAGGCATGATCTTCAACGATTGTGGATCGTCTGCCAATTTGAACCACAATTTGAGATTCGATAACATCTTCAGCTGCATAAACTGCATCAGCAATGCGACGCTCCAATGGATCAGCTTCCTGGATATCGATGCTATCTATGATATGCATAAGAGAAACCAGAGCTCCATAAGCCGCCATGATTATTTAACTCTTTGAGTGAAGGAAGATAACCAATCTGATATTTGGAGATGAAACAAGACAACTGATTTGGTACTCAGAGAAGGAAGAAGATAACCAATTTGGTACTCAGAGATAGAAACAAGACAACCAATCTGCAGTTTTTAGATACAGACTATTTCACGAACCTTAATTTGTAAAAAGTAAAAGATAATGTGAAACGTATGTGTCTAGCTTTTTCTCCCTTTCCACATTATTGTTGCCGACAGCTAAGATATGTCGATTGGTTGGCCCTACGTTATCATGGTT
Organism: Monilaria moniliformis; assembly: GCA_034509125.1. Taxonomy (NCBI): domain Eukaryota; kingdom Viridiplantae; phylum Streptophyta; class Magnoliopsida; order Caryophyllales; family Aizoaceae; genus Monilaria; species Monilaria moniliformis. The sequence continues at coordinate 603 of JAYDZE010562883.1, read as the reverse complement.
GTAAGGCATACTACTATTCACAATCATTCTATTTTTATTTCAAAGTAATGGAATTACAAAAGGTCATCTAATAAAGCATTTACGTTTTCCATGGTGTGATTGTCTGTGGTCTAATTAAACGTCATAAGATACATCTACTTTGCATCAACAATAATAAGATACATCTACTTTGCATCAACAATTATATAGCAATGCTTGTGCTTAGTCTTAAAGTAGAACAAAAGTAACAACAGAAAAAGCTTACAGTAATGAAGCAACAGTATAGTCTTCAATGCTAGATGATATCCAAGACTAATATTAAAAATGGCACTATACCTTCCAAGCTTGATGCAAATAAAATATTATAATATTGATACGTACAAATTCAAACGTACGTAGGATAGAGAAGACTTCGAGCGTCTTCAAGCTCCCGAATAGGGGGGTGAAGAAGGGAGAATACGTGTCGAGGAAATACGCATAAAGAGACGAAGAGAGGAGAAGCGCGTGGCGGCATGTAGAGAGAGATTAGATTTAATTAATTTCTTGGTTATCCATAATGATAAAGTCTACACCTATTTATCTAAATAAAATTACAAGATATGGGAAGATATCCCTCAACATAAG
>JAYDZE010562872.1:0-12515 GCA_034509125.1 Monilaria moniliformis | reverse complement strand
ATTTGGAATTGATTTGGAATTGCAATTATATGGAATTGAATTTGAAGTTATAGTATTCTAATTCAATTCCAAATTCTTTATTTGGTGATTCAAAAATTAAACAATATTTGGAATTGACTTTTGATTGAATATTTTTTATTTAATTATATACATTATGTAATTTTATACAATTTTTCTATATATTATGAGTTGTGTGTGCAAGTGTATGTGTTGTGTGTGTATTTGTGCACCGTGTGTGTTTGTTATGTGTGTTGTGAGTCTATGTAGTGTGTGTATTGTGTGTGCGATGTTGTCATGTGAGATGTGTGATTGTTGTGTGTATAATTTTGTGTGCCGTTTTGTGTGTGCGATTTTGTCGTGTGTGCTCTGTGTTTGTTGTGTGTGTGTAGGGTGTGTATTGTGTGCAGTGTGTGTGTGCGCAGTATGTGTAGTGTGTATTGTGTGTGTGTGTAGTGTGTGCAGTGTGTGTAGTGTGTATTTGTGTGAAGTGTGTGTTACAGAGGTACTCAATTTTGTATTTATTTGGATTTCCAAATCTTGACTTTAACTATAAAATTCAAATTGTGGAATTGGATGGATTTGGAATTGAAATTCAATTCCAAATCCAAATATTTTTATAGTACCAAACAATGGATTTAGAATTGAAAGCTCCAATTTCAAATTCAAGCCTCCAATTCTATAATACCAAACGCAGTTTAAATGATTTTAGCAAAACCAGAATACGTGATTCTTCGATTATGAGCGGTTACGACATCGAGTTATAATTAATTTCATAACATGGAAAAATATCTTAAATATGACATTCGATAAAGTAGATGCATTTTGGACAACAACCCAAAATCCAATCACAAACGAAACGAAATTCGAACCAATCCCATTCACAAGGTACGACGATATAAATTTGAAATACAATAAAATGATCTAAAATATAAATTTGAAATACAATAAAATGATCTAAAATTTAACGAATATTGTAAAATAGGTCAAACTTTAAAAATAGGTCAAACGAAAATTGTAAAAATAGCTCAAACTTTAAAAAGTCCATCCGTGAGCAATGAGGATTGAAATTTTTTGAGCAATTGCATTGCCGTCATCTATTTCATAAAGTGTTAAGAGTGTTCATATGGAGAATCATATCAAATTTGATCACGACTGAGACGAATTTGCAATTACATCATGTTCCGAATGAGATAATATGCGCTTTATGCAGTGATCGGTGGAGTTCGCCAGAACAAAATTTATTTTCTACCGCATGTCATACATATTTGAAAAAGCTCACGATTTTCAAACACATTTCGGATATTTTTTATATTCATTAAAGTTCGTGCCATTTTTACAAATTTTTCATAAAAATTATAGCCATTTTTTTTATTTTTTTAAAATTTATGCCAATTTTAAAATTTTCAAAAAAATTCAAGCTACTATTTTGTACTTTTAAAATTCATGTCATTTTCACAAATAACTAAAATTTGGACCATAACCTACAATAAATCATAAATTTATTGACTAATGGATAAGCATATAAATTCAACACTTGCAAAAGATTAGCATCTTTCATAAAAAGGAGCACATTTCATTGCCAAGAAAGAATTTGCTTCGACGGAATTTTGGAAAGAGAACAATTTTATATGGTGGGAGAGGGAGTGAACATTTACATCACTATCTTCCTATAATTAATATTTAGAAAGTCGATCACAACCATTATTGTAACTTACAAGATGCAAAGCTTCAAATGAAAGCTGATCTGGGAATGCCTTCACATATTTTAAAATAAAGCATCATATTTAGGTATAGATAGGGACATAGTATATATATACTTCAAAAAATTACTTAATTTTAAATTATATCCTACTATAGTTCCTTCAACAATGCACAAATAATAAATCTTCTTTATGTAAAAGTGAGACGCATCGGTTCAATTATATTATACCTATTTTTCCAACCAAAAAGAAAAATAAAAACATAAAATATAATATTATACCCTAGTTCCTATATTCATCCAAACAATTGTATGGGATTTTATTGTTGTTTCTTCTTGCATACCAGAGATTAAATAATAACTGTATGATTAATAGATCTAACAACTAATAATATGACACATGTATTTATAAACGGTAGTATAGTAAATGGTCAAAACCGCTAATGTAATCCCTATTTTATAGAGGCGTGATTTTAATCATCTATTTTTTAATCCAATAAATTAGATTTAATCTTAATTATACTTTAAATATGTGGTTTCACCTTTTATATATATATATATAGACTATATATATATATAAATATATATTAAACAATAAAAAATAAAGACTTGAATATTTTCAAGTATGGAGTGAGGAGATGGTGGGCCCATTCGCTCCAACCTGCCCAAAAGGACAGGAGCATTAAGCCCAAGCTTTTAACCCACTAGCAATGGCTATCCTTTCGCTAAATTCCACTAACTAACTTTAATCCTCCCTCAATTATGCTCATTTATTAATCTTCTTCAATGAATTGAGGACAAAAATACTATTTTGTAACATTATTTAACAATTATACTCCAAGTTATGTGAAATTATATGGTTATACCATCAATTTTGTTAACAATTATACTATATATATCATTCTATTTCTAATAGCTAAGTGTTGACTCAGCACGCTAAAAATACACATGCATGAACATGTCAAAAAAAAATATAAAAAAATTATGGCCGGCAACTTCATCATTTTGGGAGTGCTGATCGGAAAAATTATCTGGTGAAAATTGAATAATATAGTATAATTGTTAACAACATCGATTTTACATATATTTACTTTGTCACACCATATCTATCAAGGTGTAATTATGAAAAAATTCAGACGTTTTGGTATAAATTGGTTCTGTCTCTTAATAAATTACAGTTTCGTGCAAACTCCATTGTTTCAAAGTAATTTTCCAAATCTTTGCTCTACTCTTTCTTCTTGTCTAAGTTTAAATTAAATTATTGAACCACTATGATTAAGAAAATGAAATGTTGCCCACTCACTAAAAGTGCTTTCATTTATATATATATATATATATTAGTTGGTAGGGCTCTCCACAAGATTGGTTATACCAAAAAGGCATAAATTATGGTCCAAGAAGTGGATATATAGAATGGTGACTCCCTTTGGTATGTTTATTAGAGGCGTGTTATCGAACCCAATCCAATTTCAATTAGGTTGTTGCTCATATTTTGAGCCCAATTGGTCTGGTTGGGACAACTGATTTTGAAATGGACGACATCCCCAAGCAACGGCGGATCTATATAGGAACAAGGGGTTATAGCTGTACCCCTAAATTTTGAATATTATTATATGATTATGAACTATTTATTATAAATTAAATTTTATACCTTTAATTTAATTCATAAGTCCATTATTCATAACCCATGCATTATCCAATATCCATACTTTATAGTTCATTTATCCACACTTTCACAACCCATAACCCATTTATCTATTCCGTCGTCCATTTATTTGTCGCACTTTCAAATTAAAAATTCTGGATTCGCCACTGCCTTCAAAACCAACCTAGAAACATATTGGTCAGGCTTGTTCACGTGTCAATGCTTATATTATCGGTTACATTTGAGTTTATTGAGTAATGTGTTCTTTTGGATTGATGTAATATTGTAAAATTAAAAGTATATGTAATATATATCATAAATACATGGTGAACTATTATTGATACAGCCTCACTTGCTCAACAAAATAAAAAATTGTTGATTTGAAAAATCAATATGTCTTGACAAGATAAAAAGTGGATCGTAGTTTCGACAGAGATAACAAAAGGATAGGTGATTATTTTGTAAGACGGAAGAATTGTTATTAATTTTAGGATCAAGAATGTTTATTTTTGAAGAAATTAAACAAAATATTAGATTATTAAAATGTACAATTCATAAGGAACTATCCTTTTATAAAACTAATTTAAATAATATATTGACAGTTTATATTTGTCGTCTTCTAGGTCATCAAGTAACATTTCTTTACGATTACAAGAGAAAATATCTCTCTCTCTCTATATATATATATAAAAGAATCTAGGACACATTTAAATAATAAATTTATTATTCATCGATTTATGGAGAGATTGCATGTTTACTTATATTTGAGCAACTTAATAAATTTCACTTATCAAGTAAAATATGAAGTAACCTAAATGCATTTGATCATTTATAGTATTCACAATCTTTATCATGGCCTATACGAAGAGGCTGTCTGACTGCAACCGGAAATGTGGAGAGCAGTTGTAAATTTATCAAGAAAATGAATATATCAATTTTGAATTTAACTGATGCAGGCAATGGGAGCTTTACAATGCTAAGGACCTTTTGATGCTGGTGGATGTTGTATTATCTGCAATATGAAGTGGCCCGATTTCTTGAAAATCGGGCTGCTTTATTTGTAGAAGACGACCAAACTCCAATCTCAATTATTGAATGTTGTCGATAAAGATGTCAAAACCGGCCTAAGATCCGCCTCAATTATGGGTTAAGTCAAGCCTTTAAGACTCGATAGAATTTGAACGGAACCAGATAGACCCCAATTCTGCATTAGGCCTGTGGCTCGGACCGAGCCCGTTTCAAATCGGACCAGGTCATGCACTTTTTAGACCCTCAAATTTTGAGCCTCACAGTTTGACAAGCTGAGAGATGAAATCAGTACAGATATTTCGGGCTAAAACATAGGAATATGAGTAATCACTAGATTCACTACACACATCTTTGTTTAATTCCTTGTAATTCAACATATAGAAATGTAAAATCTTATCAGGTTTATAAGTTTATGTAATGAAATCGGTAGATTGTTTCCGACTCTGTTGCTGCTAACAATTTCCCATTGATCAACCATCTCTCTCTCTCTCAGACATTCTTGAAGTTCAGCTCACTCAAAGAGCCCACTTCTTTTCTTATCGAATATTGAGTGTGTCAATCAAGAAGCATCTCCAACAAATTTACATGATATATAAACAGACCAGCTGATTACAAAACATGACACAAAAAATAAAAATTAAACAACCAAGAATTTCTCAACCAAGATTATAAATTCAAAATAACCTTTTATATTCAATTAAACCAGACATGAAAACCTCAAATAAATCAAGACATGAGAGAAAAGCATGCATGACTCCACGCATGCCATTCACGACGGCTTTCCGGCCACGGAGGGACGCCGCAAATGGCATACAAGGAGCCAGGCACGCACAAAACATACCTCGGAAAACTACCAAAGTCTTATAGATGGAACTACCCAATTAACATTCTCAAACCTGATGCAGTTTGGTCAAAAATGAACAAGTCGTTGTTTGAAAGCATCAAACTCACTCTATCATATTTATAGGGAATCAAGAAGTGGTCTCTTTGCAATCAGTAACCGCCTAGCTCCCCCCCCCCGCCCCACCCCATATCAGCCACCACCTATCCAACGACAAAGGAATTAGGTTTTTAGTTGGAAAATGCACAGTGTGTAAAAGCTAAGACTGGTAATAGAGGTTCCTTCACCTGAAAACGAAACATCATTTCCTGCGATTTCTTGAATTCTTTAGTGTTTCCTTTTTCTCTGTCAGAACATAGGTTTTGGAGAAGTATGGAGCCGACGATGCCAGGTAGGAAGGGGGCCGGCCCATCTTGGAATCTCCTCATCTTCTGTTATTTGATATACGTCTTTTCCTCTACCATAAAGCAAACCCTTTGATGCTTGCTTTATCTCTTTCTATTTGGAACTTCTTGAATCTGCAGGGATGCTCATGCCATTAGCTTAGAAAAACACACACAACACATACTTATTTCATAATTATGGTTTAACGATGACATGAGCTCATATTTATTCCAACAAATGCAAGCTTAATTAATGGGGTTTTGGAGTAGTGACGCAATAACCCTAGGCTTATTAATGTCCATCAATGTAAGGAGCAATTAAGAGAGTACAACCATTGACCATGGTTAGTTGGACCATAACCACGTGAATCACGTGATGCTTGTGCTTAATTAGCAGGATTGTACGTTAACGTACAGTACGAAAACAACAACACCAGTAACAAGTAACCACAACAACATTATTGAAGCTCTTCCATGTTTCAACTCTTTTTGAGCGACGAGGAAAATTTCAAAAATCGGTATATGCTGCATTTTTGGGTAATTAAACTCTATTTCTATTCAATATATGGCTCCATAATAACAGAAATAAAAGTTTTAAATTGATGCATAACCTTGTTCTTATTAATTAATAAGAATGTTCTTGTGTATAAGATCAATTAACTTTGCATTATCTTCGTACTTTTAAAGATGAGTATAACCATAATTTGAAATAGTATATAATGTCTACTATATATATATATATATATAAAAACATATAAATCCAACGAACAAGAACAAAAAAATCAACGAACAAGAAATAAACACACAAATATTAAATTTTCACTCCTAACAGGATTCGGACCTAGGTGTTGCATTCAACAAGTAAGAAGATGCATCTACCGTAGATCCCTATAATGAAAGAGTTGAAAATAATACTCTTTTCTCTTCTACATTTGTTATTCTCACCCGACCCACTTCTTATGTATGTATATTAACCACATGACTTGTGCGGCACCATCTATTACTAATTTACTATTATAGTAAAAGCAGCCGTCTTATTAGAATCTTGTGTTTTGAGATGGGTGGATATTTGGTAGAGAACTAAAACCTAGCAGGTAGAGAGCGATGTCCATTTATAGTGGCAGCTGCATTGGTCCCTCTAATTTATGGTAACGCCCATTCTATAATTAATTATTTTATTTATTATCTTTTCTTTTAAGGATTTTGAGATGGAATTTCGAAATTACTTGTATAAGGCAGGGTGAGTGATATTAAAAGGTTGAGATATCCGAGCTTTCAACTTAATTTTTATGTTGTAATGTTATTGATTGGTCGATATTACTATTGCCAATAAAGATTGTGATATATTAATGGTAGCTAGGGTTGTCCACGGATCAAGAATTGCCAGCTCCAAAAATATTGGACCGTAAGCGATCCGGCAAGTGCTTAGGCGGTTTCGGTTTCAATTCAAAATCGGCGATTTTGTACTAGTTTTTAACGGTTTTTCCCGATCTTTTCCGATTTTGGGCCAAAACCAAACCAGCATGCATGCATGTTCCAATTCAGCCCATAAAAGGCAGTTATTGTTCCAAAATCGGAACTAGCTGTCTGATTTCGGACCGAACAAACGGTCCGATTAAAACGTGTGCAGAAAATCGTTTGAGATTGCTATTAAATTGTATATTGCAAAAAATTGTGCTTTATATGAATGCACATAACTATGCATGTACCTTCGTTTTTTTTTTGTTTTTTTGTTTTTTTATTATTATTATTATTATTGTTGTTGTTGTTGTTTTTGTTGTTGTTGTTATTATTATTATTATTCTTGTTGTTGTTATTGTTGTTGTTATTATTACTATTTTTTATTATTATTATTATTATTATTATTATTATTATTATTATTAATTTTCATAGGATTTTTCTTAAAATTATATGTGAAATATAAATAATATCAATTAAGATGTTATACCACAAGTATGCAGGACCACTACGCCACCACACAAAATGAAAAATAATACATTGAATATAGGCAGGGCCACTACCACTATACAAGATAGAAAATTTTCCACACACAATCAAAATTAAACCTAAAACTTCAACTTAACTATTTAACCTAAACCTCATTGGGTTAATATCGTCTATTTAAGTGCTGTATGAACTGTGGCAACGCTTGTAGTTTTTGTTGTGTCATGTGTGTCCCAATAATGGAAATGCAAGTATTTAATTTTCGACCAAATTATATTAAGAAAAAGGTATTCAATAGCATGTTTATAACATTAAATTACTACAAATACATTATAGTCCTCTATTTTATTTTATATGTAGTATTTGCGGATGCTATACTAAAAGAAAAGCAAGTTGTGCCTTAAAAAACACAAAAAAAAAAAAAAAAACCCAACTTGTTTTGAGAAAAAAGGGAAAGGTAAGTTGTGTTTCTTGTTTAAGGAATAAGTCATTTTTGGATTTGTTCTATGTATGAAACATTTGATATTGGTTCATCATATATATAAGTTGAAGGTCCGCCTAACTCCTCGTGTATAGGATGTTTTGAAGGGAAAAAAAATGTTGTGGCCTATTAAATTAACATAATAGCTCCAACTCTTTTTCAAAGCGACTATTTCCAGGGAGTAGATAAGTCGAGTCGAGTTTCGATAAATTCATATTTACTCTCACTTGCTGTTTAATCGAGCTTGAATCAATTGTTTTGAAAGTTCGAGATCGATTACCAATCTAAATGAGTTTATTATATAACTCAAAAGTTAAATTTATTTATTAAACAATTGCTTAATGTGGACTTTATCGGTAAAAAAACTATTACCTTAATAAAGTTAAATTGTCAAAATTTACACGTTTCCTTAATATAAGTATATTAAATTATATGTAAGTTTTATTTCGAATTATTGAAAAAATATGTAATAAATTACACTCCGAATTAATATTTGAATTGATTTTATTGGGCTTTCTCAATTGGATATTAGGGGTAGGCCCGAAGCTTATCAGGCCTAAAAACACAGCCCAACTCAATCCAAAAGTCGGGCCTTGTTAAGCTAAAGGCGTATTTTTCGGCCCGGATTTGACCGATTTTTGTCCACAGATATTTGAGTCTTTTCCATTGTATACAAATGCATAGCTATCCTAATTTAAAAATATTTAACTTTCACTTTATTTAAGAACAAATATACAACATAAAGTAAACAATATTATACAAACAAAAGTGTTTCACAAAATTCACACATTAATTTGAGGATAGCGCACTTGCAACAACATCATCACTTGGATGCTCAAGCAGCGAAATCAAGAAGGGAAAAAAAGGAGGCCCGAAACAGAACCAGAAAAAGAGAGAGAGAAATCACCATTCGGCCATTAAAACCACGGCCCGTTTGCCGACATCACACTGATTATACTTCAATTTACAATTGCTCCAGTCGATCTTGAACGATTAATTCTTATTCGAACTCCCAGAAAATGATTTTCAATAAGAACTCTTGAAAGATCCAAAAGATTTTGAAGATCCGGCCCGGAGAACGAACTGATGGTAGATTGCAGCGATGGCTGCTCCGACGAAGGGCCCTACCCAGAAAATCCACTGCGAGAATTCATTGAGAATAATATATGATCAGTTTTTGTGTTAAGTTATATGATTCAAGAGATTATTTAATAAATTCAAAATTAATATGTACATATACATACTTGATCATCCCAAGCTTTGTCTTTGCCGTAGATGACGGCGGCTCCGAAACTGCGGGCCGGGTTGATGCCCGTACCCGTGATTGGGATGGTCGCTAAGTGAACCATGAACACCGCAAATCCAATTGGAAGTGGCGCCAAAACCTACAATTCAGATTTAAATAAGGAATAAATATAAATAAGTTCAATTATAAATAATTTAATTTCGAAGTTTTAAGATTTATATAACCTTTATACAAAATAAATAGAAAAATAATGAAGTTGTAAAATTTCTCCATTTTAATATATATATATATTATGATATTCTTACCGGAACATGGGAGTCTCTAGCGTTCCTCTTGGGATCAGTGGCGGCGAAGACAGTGTAGACGAGAACAAAGGTTCCGATGATCTCGGCCGCGACGCCGGTGCCGGTGCTGTAGCCATCGGCCAGCTCATTAGCGCCGCCGCCGTATCTGACGTAGTAGGCCTTCTGGAACGCCTTCACCAGCCCACACCCACACACCGCACCTAAGCACTGCGCCACCATGTACAGAACGGCCCGAACCAACGACACCTTCCGGGCCAGCAAAAGCCCGAATGTCACCGCCGGATTAATGTGACCGCCTGCATATATATTCGTCCTTATTAAGACGCCGAAAAAATAGTTCGAGAGACAGCTAAAATCAAAACTTTGAAATAAAACAAAATCGGTTGGGGGGCTGGAGCTCCCCTCAGCACCCCCTGAATCCGCCACTGTAAATCATGGTGTGCGTCTAGAGAGAGAGAGAGAGAGCTGACCGGAAATGCCAGCAGTGCAGTAAACGAGGACAAAGATCATGCCACCGAAGGCCCAAGCAATGCCGAGAATTCCAACGCCGCCGCACTCGTCGGCGGCGCTCTGGCTCTTGTAACCGATGACGGTGAGCACAGTGACGTAGAGGAACAAAAGGGTTGCGACGAATTCAGCGATGATGGCTCTGTAAAACGACCACTTTCCGAGCTCCTCCACGTCGATCAGCGGCGCCGGTGGAGGATCTTGGTAGTCCTTGCCGCCGCCGTGTTCAGCTCCGACCTCAATATCCTTACCCATTTTAATTAATTTCTTCTCCTCTTGAAGATCGAGTTACTAGTAAATTGTTTTGAGTTTTTCCTTTTGTGTGTAGCGATGATGATTTGTGGGTGCAATTGGAGTGGTATTTATATATGAAATCGGAGAAATTATTGATGCTAGTTAATTGATTGAGTTTTGCCGCCCCCATAGAAATTAGCTTCGGTTTTTTTTTTTTTTTAATATGTTTTATTTGACCCTACCACCAACCGCCCTTAGTATTCATTTGTGTTATGTATTTATTCAATCGCTCTTATATGTCACATGTAAGGGCGGACCCAATAAGAAATGGGGAGGGGTTTAAGCCCCTATTATTTTTATTTTTATGGTAAATTTGTGGAAATTATCTAAAATTGTCTTTAGCCCTTACCGAGTTAATGCCTTAGAGACTGAAATGTCGGAAGTTTGAAGATTTTCCCCTACCAACATTTTTTTTTTCTGTTTCCGCCACTAGTGACGTGCTCAAGTAAGATAAAATCCTAAGATGAAATTTTAAACAAAGTTCAAAGTAAATTATTAGATTGGAACGTCCAATTTATTCATAGCAATATTGTTTCTTTACATGGATAAGAGTGAATTAAAGAGATATGTAAAAATATATCCAATAATTAATGTTATCGATTTAGAGCACGAAAGATAAAGATGATAAAAATATTATTATTAATTTATTTTTATTTTTCAATATTAAATAATAAAATTAAATGTAACAAATAATTAATTCAAAGCATATTTTTAATTTGTTTTTATATTTATTTTAGCAAAATTAAGAGTGAAATTAACATCAATATTAGGTAATTAAGTTAAGCACAGACGAATATAAATTCCAAGAAATAAAATGACAAACCGACCATGCATCAATAATTATCAAATTGCCACCTCACTCCCAGAACGCCGCCACCGCATCCTATCTCAAACCATCACCAACTAATAATTTGTGTTAACTTAACTAATTAAATAATTAATTATAATCTTAATTATACATCCGTTTCGCAAATGACTTATTTGAAATTAATTAATTATTATCCATATATATCATGTGCATATTCATGAATTGTGTAGCTCTTCACTTAACAAAATTTTCATATATTTAATTTCTTAGTTATTAAATACCCTCGCGTCACTGTCATTATTAAAAAAATTAGTACTAATTGTAAAAATTATTTTGGTTGTGGATTAGGTTACTTGGTCGGTAATATAATATATTGCATAATAATCATCACATACTTTCTTTTCTTATCTTGTTTTCCTTCGTCACTTTTGAGTTAAAGAATTCATCAATTATTTGTGTATCGGTTGATAATACAACTCACAAAGACTGGATGGTTTAAGACTTATAATTTAGTAATGATTAAATTTTTTAAATAATTATTAATTTATCGAATTTGATTGTATAGTTAATTCATGTCACGAGGAATGCCAGATCCTTAATATATATTTATATGTAGATGCTTAATTTAGCCTTTTCTTTAATAAATATATTATGGGTATTAAATAATTTCGGAAGCATCTCACATTGTATAACCAATCACGACCATAATATAAAACTTTTATCAAATTTAATACTACACGTTAGTTTGTATCAATTAAGTGAGTAGTATAAATTAATTATTAATGCATTAATTTTTTTCCAGATTACTTATTTTCAGTTTATTAAAATTGAGAGCCAAACACAAATTTTCCCCTCAAATTATACTATCACATTTTTTTTCAATGACTTAATCCTTTTTGTAGTCACATTTAATTAACACAAAATAATAATAAGAATTAATTTAGTAATCAACATGTTAATCAAGAGTTAACTCAGTAAAAAAGGTTATGTGCTAATGTAGATACGCTAGAAATTATAACGAGTGTCGATTAAAATGACAGCTAAAATTAGAACTAAACATCATTGTCATTTCCACATTTTAATTAATTTGTGAAAGTATAATATGCAATAATTACTTATATATTCCTCAAAAGGTTTGATAAATTTATAGATGATGATATTAATATATAGGTTAAGCGTGACCCATCCTTTAAATAAAGATTTAGTTTTAGACAAATAATCACAATAACCCCACAAAATTATACAATTAAATTTAAAGAGTGAGCAACTTGCAATAACATTAATTTTTATAAGCAACAAGCTAAAAGTATTAAATATTTACAGCTCCAAACAT
>JAYDZE010562861.1:0-12517 GCA_034509125.1 Monilaria moniliformis | reverse complement strand
CTTGCTTGGTGTTCTTGGCTTCGGAGGCTTCTGCTTCATCTTGGGTGCAAGTGAGTAGAAACTGCTCTTCGGTGGCGTTATTGCTACTTGGCATTGTTGGGTGCATTTTACGGTTGTTTCATAGCTTTGGCTATAATGGTGGTTTACTTTGATCAGGGCCACAGGATGTTCGATATCTCTATTGTTTGTTCTATGTGATATTTGTCCCACTTCGATGGATTTATTACAGATACAAGAAATGGCACTATTATCTTCTTGTAAGTTCTTACTCATCTTCGCAGTTGATTTGTATTGGCTGGTGCCATGAATTTCGGTGCCTCTCATCTTTGGAGTTGGTAGTTGAAACATCTATATCGTTGTAACTTTCAAGTAATTTTGTTTCGAACCTTAGTTACTTAGTACTTGGAAAATATACACATCTTCTCTGTATTGAGTCATTGAGTGAGTCCATTTAGCTACTTTCGTGGTATTACATGTTCTCGTCTCGATTTTTTGACTGCTAGAACCAGAAAATAGAAAAGGAAGGAAATTACTGACCCACTTAAGTTCCTATTGGGTGCAGGACTTTTGCTATTATGCCAATACAATATTCCTGATCATGCTTCTGTTTTATCCCAAAAATGAGAAACTTTTTATGGTTTGCTTCTCATTTGCAGAGGTAAGCAGCTGGCTTTTGTTACTCCTGTTCCATGTAAATGACCCTGATTCACTTTGTAAGTACTTTTTACTGATATTTATTAATGGATGCAGGGGCCCTTGGCATGGGCACTAATCGTTTGGCGTTGTAGCTTAGTTTTCAATTCCATGGACAAGATTGTAAGCGTATTTATACATATCTTGCCTGGTAAGAAGCTGTTTTCCTTTGCTGAGATTATTCATACTGGCTCTATTTCACACTGGATCTAAAAATGAAACAGCCAAGCTTACAATGAAACATTATATAAATGCTAAATTCTAATGGCAATGGCTTTGACGGAATGAATTTTTTGAAAGATATTATAAGTTCTTGGCATAACACAGCATCTGTAGTTTGCGCTCAAATGATCATGCTTCTTAGCACGATCATTTCATGCTTCTGTTGCATCCTAGATATAACTGCTTTGAACCTGAGTGGTTGTATAATCTTTGCTAGAACTGATCAGAGAAAATCAAAAATCCACATGTAGGAACAAACAAGCATACTGGTCCTCAATGTTAGGTGGAAATGTGTTCTCACAATCAGTGGGTACAATTAGTGTTTGCTACAAAATACTTATTACATGTGGATGGTGGCCATGGACTCCTAGGTGATGTCCAATAGGCCAAGGCAATCATTTCATTTTGGTTAATAGTTGAAGGATTTGAAAATGGGATCGTAATTTTTTATTTCAATTTTTCGTTCAGTAAATTCTGCAAAAGAAGTAATAATGTGGACTGAAGGACCAAAAGCAAAATTTTCATAGTACAGGAAAGAAACATATTTCTCTGACCTTGGCATGATGCCTTCTCTTCCTTGTCCACCTTTGCGACTAGCTTAGTGAAAAGCATAAAGAATTTGATTTAAAAATGCAATTACTTTATCTTAGAACTCTGTATTATGGTCAACTTTCGCTTAAAAGGCTTTGTGATCAGATTCTGCAATTCTCCCTGTATGAATTGAAAATGTAAAAGAAGAAAGATGGATTGCTAGTATATGTGTATTTAATTCTGGCATAAATACAAGGTATCATTGTCGTGCATCATTTTGTAGCAAAAGTACTCTAAAATGGTATTCAGTTTTCCACCCACCATGTTTAGCTGATGCAGCAGATATGGTTTCCAGGACTGGTTTTCTTCACGATCCGATGGTGGGACCCAGTGTTCTTTGAGGCGATGCATCCGGATGGAAATGCTCGTAGAGGATCATGGCCCTATGCAGAGACCAAATCGTATCTGTGGACATGGCTTTTCTTTGTTCCTTTAGTAGCCTACGTTATCTGGCAGCTTCTTTATTTTCTCATCGTAAATGTACTACGTGGACAGAGACTGCTGCGGGATCCAGAAGTGATGACTTCCTACAGGTTTCAATATCCACATTCTTATTCACTTAGGGGTCATTTACATTAAGTGACGGGATAAATTGATAAAATATAGGATTGAGTATTTGAAGGATAAGATGGTCAAACAAGCTCAAATTTAATCAATCCATCAAAGTAAACAGTGTATTAGCTTGGATTATTTATATCAATCCATCTTATAACTCAAAGTAAACGCCCATTTAGTATGATCGTGGAAGCGGCGAAATTGGTATAATTGATGACTCGTATTTATAGATTTTTTTCTCGTGTGATAGGGAACTGTCGAAAAAAGCACAGAAAGCAAACAACTTGTGGTGGCGCTTGAGCGGATTGCTGGGAGATCAGAACCGGATGTTTATGTACAGTTTGCTTCAGGCAATTTTCACTGTGGCCACAACAGCGCTTACTGTCCCGATATTCCTATCGTATGAATTACACGTGACGTTCCAACTGCTCAAGGTATCCGCAACTGTATGGAATGGGGGCAACTTTCTTCTAGAAGTGATGCCGAGGCAGGTGATTCTGAAGCAGAAAAAGAAGACAGAAATGAACCCTATCGTGGTCGAAACTTCACTGAAATCGAGCGATGCTTCAGAGGTAACAGAATCTTAGTAGCAGTGTACAATTAAAGCGTTTGTAAAACTGGTCTTGTGGTGTACTATGTGATCAGAAATTGTTTCATTTTTGTAGAATTTCCTTCTTGTTTACTTTGCCCACCTTCTTGTTGTTGTGCTAATCACAAATAGATTTGGTCTAATCTGTAGCTTAGGTGGATAAGATTGAACAAAATTTTGCTCTCTTTTCTGGTTTGTTGTAGAATTACTGATTTTTTTTTATAGTTGGAATAGGCAGTTTGTTTTGTTTTCATTATTTCATGTTGGCTGGTCATGTATTGATCTATAAATTTCCTTAAGTCGGTTGTCTGGAAACCCAAACGGCTAATCCGTATATTATATAAAGGACTTATAAGGATTTGGAGAAAATCCAATATAGAAAATTGAACAAAATAAGTTGACGTAGAAAGCAGAAACAGTTCGAAATGAATATCTTACAAAAAAAAAAAAAATTCGAGTATCTGGTTTGCTTCTTTGATAAAAAGCATTATATATTAATATGTGATACTATATTCGTGTTAGTTCTTCTACTTATCTATAATAGAAGATTACGAAGTGTAGTTCATAGAGTAAGATTTTTTTTTCGGCAATAATTTCTTTTAACTAGTAGATCAGAAGTTTGAGTCGCTTAAATGTTACGTAGTGTTTGTGGGTGTCGAACTCTCATAGAAGTGATCATTCAAATCAACGAATTATACTTACAATTGTCATCTTTGGTATAAATCCCAGATTAAGTTTGATCGAAACACCATTATTTGGTATAAATCCCAAATTATGTTTATGGAACACCATGACTGCTTCTTTTATTATCGAGAACATGTAGGCAAATTATTATCAGTGGCCGATCAAGCAATTGTTGCACGTACTATCAAATTGCAAAGTCCCTGAATGAATCAGGGTATTATTTTGATTCTATTGTTGCATCAGGGAGTTATATTTGATTGGATTAGTTATTTTATTCCCATTTTACTTAGCTTACCAATTTAAATTACAATGTTTGCGGTAATATTCACTTCAAAATTTGCTTGTATATATATATGTAATATGTGTGCCCTGAGTTAGGTCAAGTTTGTAAACAACTCATTTATTAAATTAAACAAATATAACTCGAACTCACTAATATATAAAATAAAATAAAAAAGCAAAAAAATAAATTGAGCTCGAGTGCAAATACATAAACAAACTCCAGAGCATATAGACGAGTCAGTTTGATAATAAAAATATAAAATCATGAATATATAATCAAGGCACAACACATACATGGGTCCTCGTTTATTTATTTATTTAATATGTTCTTGTATAATATTTTCATTTCATTAGGTCACTCTAGTTCTATAGTTCATATCATTAGATCCTTTTTTAATCGATTTGTCAATTCCATTAGTTTTTCGTTAATTGTATTCCAATTTCCAAATGATTAATTATTAGTATTAAACTAAACTCCATATTAAAAGAATAAAAAATGGGTTCTCATGATTCCTCGTTCTCAAACTCGGACGAAGTAAGAATTCAGGACAGTCATGGCATCGGAGGATTATGATGGTGTTTCTTTTGTAGGAGAAGAACACGATAACATAGTCGAAATCGAGGACGCCATCACTGTCCGGGCCCGACAACGCACATTCGACGCTCATTGTAAACTTTCTCAGGCCATTCAACGCTCACTGTCAATTTTCTCAGGCTAATCTTACCATCGTCATTCAAATCTAAATTTTCCAACATCTCTGTGGCCTCCAATTTTCAAACAAATACTCTCGCAATTCTTCTAATCCCATCACCTCTCTCTCTATTGGAATATTTGGGTGCAGGCATATGATATCTCTTATGCGGAAAAGATACCTCTTTCTTCCCTAGTTTCGCCTCCCTTCATCAAAAATCTCAAAATCGATCTCCAACAACACGTATTTTTCAAAATCTCAGCATGCTTAACTCACTAAAAATTCACAAGGCAATTCCCATGGTTCGACTTTGTTCATGTCGATTTCGGCAATGTGCCAATGGCGACAGCGGAGAAGGTTGGATGGAGAGTCATTTTTATAGATAAGTTTCACCGTCATCTCCATATTTGAATTCCATCATCAATCACAGCTCTAAAATTTGTCAGAGTTTGACTTTGTAAGTTACGGATGGATGAGAGAGGAAGAAGAAACAAAGTCCTGCAACGTTAATCTGGGAAACAAAGTCCAGAAGAAGAAAAATTATTCTAATAATACTTGATGATGTGGGATATATAACGGAAAAATTAACGAAATTGATAAATTCGTTAAAAAAAGTATTTAATGATATAAATTATAGAAGTAGAAGGACCTAATAAAACAAAAAAATTATAGAAGAGGCTATCGAAACAAAAAAATGTTTTGGCTATATATAATAAAATCATGATTCGTGTTTACTTGAAGTTAGAATCCATAATAAATGCTGATCTGATTGGATACTAAGCCGTCCTTTTATTTTATTCTTTATTCACAAACTCAGCCTGCATGGATACACCAGATTCAAGACTCACAGTTTAGTTCCACAAATTTGATAGCACTAAGTTTATAATATGGATATTATTAGTTTTTGTTTCCTTTGTTCTCAGATACCATTTTGCGAGTAGATAATTTTCCAACAACTCCAACAAGGCTTCTTCATAAGCATTCAAAACAATATGTCATCAATCTCCTGAATACTGAGATATAGCATCTTCAAGAAGACCACTAGTGATATGAGGAGAGCCTACGTCTCAACTGGATGCTGTTTAGATATAGGTGTATTTGATGGAGGATGATGAGTTTTGGTTTGTCTGCTAGAGCGAGTGATAATTTTGATAATTTCCAAAATATGCTCGCTCGGACGCAAATAATTACTAGTCACAGTCGTCGCAACACTTGAGTTCGATTCAATTATTGTATTGCTCATATTGCATAAGCCCTTTTGGTGGAACATTGAGCTATATGTATGGTCATTAATGTTTTCTGGATTTTTATCCAAGCAACAAAAGGAGAGTTTGATCTCACGTCACTAGCATCATCCGTGTCGTAGAGTCTAAAGTATGCTTTAGATTTTCTTAGATATCTAAGTTTTCTTGTACATCTAGAATTCTATTAGATTGTAATCTAGTTTTCTATTTTTTCTATATATTAGAGTCTCTTCTATGATAATAACTTACTTTGTCCTATATGTTTCTATATTTTACTGCTTAACACCGTATCAGAGCGGGTTCAATTGTTTTTTGACCTAACTCTCGTTGGTCAAATCCGTTGTTGCATTTTCTGATCTGCCCCTGCCACACTGATTACACGCACTGTTCATCGCACACTGTTCACGCGTACTGTTCATTGCACATTGTTCACGATACTGTTCATTCGTCGCTGTTCTGCAACAGTTGCTGCTGCCCTACCTGCTACCTGATCTGATTTCTTTCTATAATTAAATTCATATTCTAAACCTAATTTAGGGACCACGATCAAATCGAATGGTTCCAACTATTTGCTATAGTCTCGTGCCTTTCTCTTATTTTTGGGATCTCAGAAGAAACAAAATCATGTTCTTTCTACCCCTCTGATCCTGAGAATGACAAATATGATGTCTGGAGTGCGGATGATTGTTCCGTAATGACTTAGCTTCTCAATAGCATGGACGAATGTCTATCGTGTGTTTGAATTATACGAGAAACTCTTTTCTCATACTCAAGACGACCAATCTGTCAATAGTTACTTCTCCACTCTAAAAGGAATTGCTGATGAAACTCTAGTATCCTCTGTCATGTGATGCTATAAAGCGGCAGAATCAGTGGGAGGAATTCATGGTCGCGAAGTTTTTATCCAGCTTAGATGCTTATCTGCGGCCGGCTCGGGATAACTTAATGTCTAGTGATAACATCCCCACGTAATCTAATGCTTTATCTCGTGTACTTTGTGTGACCACTGGTCGCTGATGTTGATTCTTATGATACGTCTATTATGTGACTTATGTCTGCTTGAGGTCAGGGCCATAATGGAAATTGTGGTCGTGGTCGTGGTACTGACACCACACGCAAAGGTTGTTTCTGTGATCACTGCGGTTGTTTGAATCATGTTTTAATACAATACTGGAAGAAATTTGGCAAGCCTGATTGGGCCAACACGACCTCTACTGCACCAACTTCGTCGCCCACTGCTGACTTGATCTATGTTCCTCGTGCTGATTATGACAAGTTGTTCCAGTCTTCTAGTACTTCCTCTACCACTGCCGTCTACCAATGCAGCCTTACCACTGTAGGTGTGTTTTCTGTGTCTTATGGTACGTCTTGGATGTTGGATTCTGGTGCTACTGCCCACATCACTTGTACCAAACCTAATTTTACATTTCCTCTTCATGTCTGTCTCATGTCCGTCTTACCGATGGCATCTATTCTTTTGCGTTCAAACCTATTCATTGTGATGTTCGAGGTCCTAGTCGTGTTGAGTCTAGAGGGGGTTTCAAGTACTTTTTTTTAAAAATCTTTGTTGATGATTATTCCCGCATGACGTGGTTATATTTACTCAAACAGAGATCTGAGGTTTCTGATGTACTTAAATATTTTTATTATGAAATAAAAACTCAATATTCTGTTGATTTGCACATTCTTCGTACTGATAATGCTATTGAGTTTACTCAAGTGTTAATTCATCAAACTTCTTGCTCATATACTTACCAACAAAATGGTGTTGCTAAACACAAACATCGCCACATTTTGGATGATGGTTGTACACTTCTTATCACATGCATGTCGCTCAATATTCTGTTGATTGCACATTCTTCGTACTGATAATGCTCTTGAGTTTACTCAATATTAATTCATCAAACTTCTTGCTCATATACTTACCAACAAAATGGTGTTGCTGAACACAAACATCGC
This sequence comes from Monilaria moniliformis, assembly GCA_034509125.1. Lineage (NCBI taxonomy): Eukaryota > Viridiplantae > Streptophyta > Magnoliopsida > Caryophyllales > Aizoaceae > Monilaria > Monilaria moniliformis. The sequence continues at coordinate 5,006 of JAYDZE010562861.1, read as the reverse complement.
CACATTTTGGATGATGGTTGTACACTTCTTTGTCACATGCATGTCGCTAAAAATTTATGGTGTGATGTTGTTCTTACTGCTTGTTTTCTTATAAATAGGATACCCTCCAATGTTTTGAATGGGGGTATCCCGTTTTCTTGTCTTCATCCTGATAAACCCCTATACCCTATTCCTCATCGCATATTTGGGTGTGTTTGTTTTGTTCATGATTTCAATCATGCTTTAGATAAACTGTCACCTCGATCTATCAAATGCATATTTCTCGGCTATTCTGGCACAAAAAAAAGGATATTGTTGTCTTGACTCACTCACTCAGCGTCATTACACTTGTGTTGGTGTTACGTTTTTTGAGTCATAATCATATTTTTCCTCAACTCTGGGTAAACCACCAGATATTTTACCTCCCACTTATTTACCTATCTCATCATCCACATATTTCACTCTCACTCTTACTCTCACTCCCAATGTTTCTCCTCCCAAACTGTTGCAAGTGTATACGAGGTGTTCTCGGCCAAAGCTTGACTCATGTCCCCCAAATGGTCATCCGCTTGCAGCTGCTGACAATCCGCTGTTTTCCACCAATTATATGCCCATTGCTCTACGCAAAGGTATTCGTTCTTGCACCAAACACCCTCTGTCTAACCATATGTCTTTTGATTGTTTGGATCCTACTATCTATTTCTTTGTTGCTTCTCTTTCTTCTATCGATATTCCAACTGCTTACTATGAGGCTCATAAACAGCCTGCTTGCAAGGCTGCTATGGATGAGGAAATGCCTACCCTTGTATCTCGTGATACTTGGGAGCTTGTGCATGCCCCTCGTTTGGCTGATCTGGAAGTGATATACAATGCATTGATAAAACTAAAAAATACTTGAGACAACATTTTTTTTACTAAGGATATGGGTCATCCTAAGTATTTTTTAGGAATTGAAATTGCTCACAGCAAGTCTGGCATTTTCTTGTGTCAACAGAAGTATGTTATAGATTCACTCAAAGAAATTGGATTGCTAGGAACAAAGCCAGTTGATACTCCTATAGATATCAATCCAGATATTTGGGATGATTGTGGAGAACTTTTTGAGGATAAAGCCAAATATAGACGACTTGTTGGAAAATTGATTTACTTAATAGTGACCAGGCAATCTCTTTTGTTGTTGGAGTGATCAGCCATTTTCTAGATCAACCTAAGCAAGCTCATTGGGATGCTGCTCTCAGAATTCTTCTATATATTAAGAAATCTCCGGGAAGAGAGTTGTCATTTTAGAAAAATAATCATCTGAAGATTGAAGGTTATTCTGATGCCGACTATGCTAGACCAAAGACCGACACACGATCCACTTCTGGATATTGCACTTATGTGGGAGAAAATTTAGTAACATGGCGGAGTATGAAACAGAATAATGTTGCTAGATCTTCTGCCGAAGTTGAGTATACTGCTACTGAAATGATCTGAGTAAATAACATGCTAGAGGAATTGGGGTTCACTTCCAATGAACCCTTACTTATGTATTGTGATAACCAAGCATCCATTCACATTGCTAATAATCTTGTTTTTCATAAGAGAATGAAACATATTGAAGTTGATTGTCACTATATTTGAGAGTGTATGATGAGTAAAAAAATTGTCACTCCATTCACTTCTTCATCCAACCAAGTTGTCGATATCTTCACTGAACCATTGGGAGGGAATCACTTCTCAGAACTTTGTTGCAAGCTAGATATAATTGATATTTATGCTCCAACTTGAGAGGGAGTGTTGTAGAATCTCTGTATGCTTTAGGTTTTGTTATATATCTAGCTTTACTTGTATATCTAGAATTTCTATTAGATTATAATCTAGTTTTCTACTCTCTCTATATATGGGAGTATCTCTTCTATGATAATAACTTACTCTCTGTCTTATATGTCTCTATGCTTTACTGCTTAACAATTCGATTCGCTTGTACAACCAAGTTGAATCTAACATTATGAAAATTTAATCGTGATGTGATAACTGAGTTGTATTGTAAAGAAACAATGCAAATTGTGATAAATTAAACGAGGAATTGGCCAGAAATCTTACCCAGATCTTGGCAGAGTGCTTCAATGCATATTCTCCCTCTACGTGAATGTCATATTAGTTAGGGTTAGGGTTCTGTGGTGGTGTCTCAGGGATTTTATAATATATTTTTGGGAGGAATTTATGGAGGCGGTGGAATTTAGGGTTTGAGTGGAGAAGAGAAAGTGGAGAGGGGTGAGTTTTAGAGAGAAAATGAGTGGGTGAGAAATGAGGAGTCGTACGCGTGGGTAGGGAATGAGGGGTGGGATTATAGCATTCGGTTTTCGGTTCGGTTTTTTGCCCAAACCGAACCGAACCAAAAAACCATTATTTTTAAAAATTAAAACCGAACCGAACCGAATTATCCGAAAAACCGAATCCGAACTATGAAAACCAATCCGAACCGAAAAAACCGAAATTTCATAAAATTATCCGAAAAACCGGAAAAAAAAAACTGAAAATCAAAAATCCAGAAATCCAAAAAATGTATGTATATGTAAAAATATAAATATATGCATATATTAAATATATATATATATATATTTAGTTATTATTATATTATTAATATATATAATATTAAATATAAATTCGGTTTTTCGATTTTTTTCGGTTTATAGTATATCCGAACCGAACCGAACCGAAAAATTGAAATTTGTGAAAAATCAAAACCGAACCGAACCGAAATCCGAAAAAAAAATCGAACCAAATTTTAAATTTCGGTTTGGTTCGATTCGGATATTCGGATTTCGGGTATTTTGCTCACCACTAGGTGGGATTGTATATTTAATTGTTTAATTTTATTTCTTAATTGTAATAAGGGAGAATTAATGAAGATAATAATTCACAATTAATACACCCAATATTTCCAATAATAGAAATGACTCTATTATGTTGGAATGTCTTAAAAAGGAATACGACTCTATTAACCTGGAATGGAGGGAGTAACTATTATTCATTATAATAATAACTTTTATTCAAAAGAACAATAACTCTATTTATTAAAAAACAACTTTTATTAACCAGAAAAATAGCTTTTATTCACAAGAACAATAAAATTTATTTAAAAGAACAATAACTTTTATTTGAAAAAAGTAACTTTTATTCACAAGAATAATAACTTTTATTCATTATAATAATAACTTTTATTCACAAGAAACATTAAACTTTTATACATTATAACAATAACTTTTGTACTATAGAACAATAATAACATTTATAACTTTTAGTCAAAGTATTGTAAGTTTTATATACAAGAAAATCAACTTTTATTCATTAGAACGATAACTTTTATTCTAAAAAATAACTTTTATTTACTAAAATAATAATTTTCAGTCACAAGAACAATAAATTTTGTACATTCAAACAATAACTTTTATCAATAAGAACAGTAACTTTTATTCCTTAAAACAACAATTTTTATTCAAAATAATTATAACTTTTATTCCTTAGAATAATAAATTTTATTCAAAAGAATAATAACTTTTATTTATTAAAATAATATTTTTTATTCACAACAATATTGACTTTTATTCATTAGACTGGTAACTTTTATTCACAAGATGAAAAATTTATATTAATTATAAGAATAACTTTTGTACATTAAAATAGTAACTTGTATTTATAAAAATAATCATTTTTAATTATCAGAACAATAACTTTTGATTAAATTCAATTAAATTCGGTTAAAATCAATTGAATTCATATGCAAATTAAATTTAATGAAAATTTTAAATTCACATGCTAATTAAATTTATACATATCATTTAAAAAAAGAAAAAGTAACAAAAAAAGAAAGAATGCAAAAAACAAAAAAACAAAAAACAAAAAAAAAGGAAAAAAACTCTTTTGTATATTTGTATATCCAAATTAAATTTTTTATACTTTTAAATTCAATCAAATTCATATTTGAATTAAATATAATTAAATATTAAAATTTACATATTAATTAAATATATATATATATATATATATATATATCATTTAAAAAAAGCAAAAAGCAAAGAAGAAAAAATAAAAAAGAAACAGAAAAACAAAAAAAAAACGAAAAAAGACGAAAAATAACAAACAAAAAATGGAAAAAACGAAAAAATGGGCAAATGGGTTTCAGAACCACTTTGGTTGTTTTGATACAATCATTTCCACTAGACTAAGCCTTTATTTTATATATAAGCCAACACAATAATATATAGAGGTTTTTATATATCGGATCGAAGGTTCCAATACACGCGTCCTGTAAGCAAGCCCGCATAGCAGTTTTTGTCTTTATATATAAGCTTTGAGTTCGATTCGTAAACGGCTCATCATTCAACTTAAATAAGCATAATCCGAACTCACTAATGACAAGCTCAAAAATATATCAAGAATTCAAGTATATGTGAACCGACAAGAACTGAACCAAGTTGCACACTATATGGCGAAAAAAAAAGGATGACTTGTTTTTTAGTTCTGTTCCAAAAGATAATGCTTCATATCATACTCTTATTTCGTTACTATGAAAGCTATGCTTTATCTGAGAAGGAAATTGAAAAGAAAAAGGAAAAAACACCAAGATCTTTAACAAATATTAGGTTCTGCCATTCTAACATCATAAAAGCCTAATAATTTCTCTGGGCAGATTAAATAGAAATTTCCCCCAAATCGTGGTTAATGTTTACTTGAAAAATTAAAAGTCGTAGCTGCACTCCTGGACATGGTAGAATACCAAATTCAAAGCTAAATTGCATTAATGGAGTTTAAAACGATAAGCTTACATGATAAGAGCATCCACAGCGGCGGTCGAGCCTTACCATTTTCTTTACACTATTCATGGGCCCACAAAAACTTTTCCCTTAAAATTTTACTCCCTGCAACAGCGACCGAGCTTTAACTTTCCATTACACTATTCATCTATTATTTTTTAAATTATTTCATAAATTCATATAATTTTCAATATCAAAATTTAAATTTGATTTTCATTTCACAAAATT
>JAYDZE010562860.1:0-30848 GCA_034509125.1 Monilaria moniliformis | reverse complement strand
TTGCAAGAAAGCCGGCTAGAGTCACCTTCATTGACACTGGGCCAATACTCTGCCTATAATGCAAAAGACCTAGACCTGCTTGCTCGATTATAATCACAGATTATATTTGCTCAAAATATAATCACTAGATTATAAAGTGCAAACCATGTAACAATAATATTACTTCACAAGTCGCAGAGAATGATAGTTTTTAGAGTTATTAATACATAAGCAGCTCATAAAGCATGCTTTCTAGTATACAACTCCAACACAATCTGGAGCCAGCCATTCGAAATCATATGTGACGCAAGCGACTATGTTGTGGGAGCTGTTCTAGGTCAAAAGGTGGGAAAGGAAAGCCATGTCATCCATTATGCCTCACAGACTCGAAATCAAGCTCAAAGGAACTACGATGCCACAGAGAAGGAGCACCTTGCAGTGATTTTTGCTTTTGAAAAATTTCGGCCATTCCTACTTGGTTCGAAGGTGGCCGTCTACACGAATCACACCGCACTGAAGTACTTGTTTGGAAAGAAGGAATCGAAACCAAGATTAATAAGATGAGTTTTATTGCTACAAGAATTCGATGTGGAGATAAAGGATAAAAAGGGTGCCGATAACAAGGTGGCGGATCACCTTAGTCGATTAATCGTCAACAAGGACGAATGATCCATCACCGAGACTATTCTAGAAGAACATCTCAACACCATCAAAGAGATGGAAGGCATCGGAAAAGAAATTAACAAGCGAAAAGAGAATTTAGGAGAGGCTGTCAGCCCAAAGGAGCCATGGTTCGCTGATTTGGTAAACTACTTGTCAACTGGCCAACTGCCACCCGTCGAGGTCCTTAGTAAACCTAAGAGAATAAAGCTAAAAGTTGAAAGCAAATACTACCTATGGGATGACCCATACCTGTGGAAGGTTGGGGTAGATCAAATCATTAGAAGGTGCATTCCCGAAGAGACCTGTGAAGTGTCTTGAAGCATTGCTAATTTTATGCGTGCGGAGGGCATTTTGGTACTCGGAAGACAGCAAGAAACATACTGGATAGCGGGTTCTATTGGCCCAGTTTGCACCGGGATGTATTTCTGTTTGCAAACAGTGTGAGAGATGCCAACTGATGTGTGGAATATTAAGGAGGGATGAAATGCCCCAATTGTTGGTGGTAGTTTGCGAATTGTTCGACGTGTGGGGGATGGATTTCATGGGACCTTTTCCCAGTTCCTCCGGGAACAACTACATACTGTTGGCCGCAGACTATGTGTCGAAATGGGTGGAGGCCAAGGCGACAAGAACAAATGAAGCCAAGGAAGTTTCGACGTTCTTGAAGGGGGAGATTTTAAGTCAGTATGGAATTCCGCGAGCAATCATCAGTGATCGTGGATCCCACTTTTGCAACAAGAAGATTGAAGGTCTCCTGAAAAAGTATGGAGTGAACCATAAGTTGTTCAGTCCATACCACCCCAAGCAAACGGGCAAGCTGAAGTCTCAAATAGAGAAATTAAAATCATATTGGGAAAAACAGTGGGAACCTCCAAGAAGGACTGGAGCATAAAGCCTGATGATGCACTGTGGGCCTACCGAACGGTATACAAAACCCCGATCGTGATGTCTCCTTATGGCTTGATGTTCGGGAAGATCTGCCATTTGACCGTCGAGTTAGAACACAAGGCCTATTGGGCAGTTCGTAAGATCAATATGAAAACAAGCAAGTGTGAGAAGGAGAGAAAAATGCAAGTTCAAGAACTGGAAGAGCTAACATTAGAAGCATATGATGCAACCATGTGTTACAAGGAGAACATGAAGCTGAGGCATGACAAAAACATCTGTGGAAAGGACTTTTAAGTAGGCCAACTCGTGCTACTTTTCCAATCTTGACTTAGGCTGATGCCTGGAAAATTGAAGTCCAAGTGGAAGGGACCTTTTGAGGTCACATGAATTAGAGGAAGTGGAGCAATCGAGATAAAGGGATTGGGGGAGGGAGCTGAACATTTCATTGTCAATAGCCAAAGACTGAAGCCTTTCATTAGGCCAACTGAAGCATGTGTAGTAGAGGAGGTTTCACTACACACACCTCCCCCATTTGAGTAAACTTGAAATAACTCGGACGTCTTAGTTAGGCAGTTTAAATGCGGATCAAGAAACAACTGAAGACAAATTTCGAGAAGAACTCTGTAAATATAATAAAATCTTTAAATTTTAGTTTAATCTAATCTTATCCTAGTTTTTTGTTTGTTTTGTTGTTGGATTACCACACAGGTGACACGTGTGAGCAGGGCGACTCGGTGGAGTTGAACCTAGAGAAGCAGAATCCAATATTTGAATTCAAGAGATGTAGCAGATAGAGGTAACAGCAACATTTTGTCAAATCAAGGGTAGGGGATGTTCCACCAAATCCAGAAATAATTCAACGGCTAGGGGAAGCGACCACGTACGTCCAGGCCAAGTGGAAAGTCGTCAGCGCAATAGAAAAGGCTGATGAGAAACCTAAAACACCAAACACCATACTCATTCGCAACACTCGAACCATGACTCCAATAACCAAGAACAGGAAGAACATCGAGGAAGAGGCACAAGCGGTGATACCGCTGGAGTCATAGTCACTGACTCCAACAACTGAGGTTACATAGAGAAGGAGGATAAAGTAAAAGAAAGAGAAAGTGACGAAGGAGACCGAGTTTCTAGAAAGGACGCCTGAGCCCACACCTTCAAACCAGCCAGAGGACAGGGGGGCTGATCAGCCGAAATAACGACCCTTGTTTCCGGTCTGATTGGCATGAGTTTCGTGCAAAGGGATGTTACTTTTAAAGGATTCGTGGGTTTATCAGCACTGGTAAACTGGGCAGATTGGCGGAGCAAGGAAGGCAAAGCAAGGAAAAATGAAAATCAAGGATCCAGCATCAAGTAGCCTAGATAGGCGATGCAACTACCCAGCAAAGACACGCGCACATCCGAGGACTGAAGCCTCAGCGTAAAGATGGTGGGGTGCGAAGCACCAGAATCCTGCCCCCACCTAACAAGCTCTATAAAAGGCGAAGAAGCTGCATTTCAAGACTGATTTTGATTGAAGAGTGACACCTCCGATCACTATCCATTTTACCGCTTTCCTTAGAGAAGTCTTTACTGCTTTTCGTAGTTAGAGATCCTTAGCTTAGTTTAACCTTGTATCTCCTTTGTTAAGTGTAACGTGACATTACATTTGACAAGTTTTATCCAAGCTTTCTTTAAGTTTCAGTTTGAAGTTCCGTTTACATTTCCTTCCCTAGTTTAAATATCGCTAAGCTCGCGGACGTGTGGTGACAGCACGGCCGAGTACTTGGTGATTGTACAGCTTTCTTTATAGCTTTCATTACTGCTTTGAAGTAGTTAGACTCTGTTTCTCACGGCTGAATTTGCGGACGTGTAGTGACAGCACGGCCGAGTCTTTGGTTCGTTTTTATCGCTTAAGTGTTAGTAGTTGGTCTTGCTAGTTTCCGAACGCACGGTGATAGTGTGCGCTCGGGACTTGGCATTGCCTTGTTAGTTTAGTTTCAGTCTCTGTTTCCGGTAGTGAAGTTCACGGGCGTGTGGTGACAGCACGACCGAGTCCCGAGCTCTTTTAGTTGCTTTGTGTTCGTTTCCCGTTCCTATGGTCGAGTCCGCGGACGTATGGTGACATTACGGCCTAGTTCTTGACTTAGCATAGTTTAGAGTTGTTTCGTGCTTTTAAGTTGTTATTTGTGCTCTGTTTTCTTAAAACCCCTACCTTCAACTAGGGCAGTTTGTAGGTAGATTTTCTGCTTTCAGTCCTTAGTTTATCTAGTCCGAGTCAGCCAGCATCTTCGTCCTATTTCAATGGGAATGAGGAGCACGGAGGGGACGAGTACTTGATTTTAGTTAGTTGCAACTTTTGATAGTGTTTTGTTAGTGTAAGCAGCAGCACGGTACATTCAGGCGGTTAGTACCTGTCCTTGGGACCACTTAGCCGAGAGCGTGCCACCTGTTTTTTGTTTTCAGCGAGTCCTTTCCTCCTTTTGCAGTTTTAACTAATATCTCTTTCAGTAATCAGTTCCTTAGGTTTAGTAGAATCTTTGTTTAGTTTAGGAGTTAATTTTGCTTTCGTTTAAGTCCTTTTATCGCTCTTTCAATTTCCGCACACCCTTTGGCTAGGCCAGTTTGCGCCTAGCCTGTTTTAGCATAGTTAGCTTTAATCCCTGTGCTTAACCGTACTGAGTCCCAGTAGTCAGTTTAGATTTCTTTTCCTTTACTATATCCAAAAATACCCCTTAAAGCATGGTGGCATCGCCAAAAACCCGAAAATGACTCTCACTCTGGGCGAAATACCCGTTTCTCTGTGGGATTGACCTCCGAACTTACCACTTACTAATCCATAGTATTTGGGTGTAAGGAGAAATTATAAATTATCTTTGATCCGGGCGATTTGTGCCTACCAACCAACGACAGACGAAAAACCCGTGCGATCAAAATGGCGTCGTTGCTGGGGACAATGTTGCCTGGGACGTGTCCATGATTAGCCAGGATTGCTAATCTGCCCGATCAAAATGGCGCCATTGCTGGGGAGATGGCGAATTTCCATGATTGAGAAGTGTTTTTCTTGTATATTCTGAAGTATCCTTTTTTTCTTTTCTCTTTTTCAGTGCATGAGCCGATCTTCAAAGTCTGAACTGTTGTTCGATCCCGAGATCGACTGAACCGAGAAAAGGCTCAAGAAGTTGAGGGACGCGCGGAATAGGGAGGACGTTCAAGTAGCCCTACTTGATTGGTCCGAGTCCGAAAAAGAAATTTTTGTTGAAGTTTGCACACCTTGTTTTCAAACCACCAAAATGATGGCTGATAGCGAAGATGATCCACGCTTAGAAGACTTGGCATGTCATGTTACTGATGACCCTCCTACCCCCATCAAACTGCCCGACGGAACCCCACCGATAGAAATCAAACTTGCACTCCTCAATGTCTTGCCGAAATTCTATGGCAAGAAGAACGAGGACCCGTATAACTTCCTTACAGAATTTATGAAAATGTACCGAATCCAGAAGAGACCCGGTGGTATAATAGAGGAGCAATTTTGGTTGGCGGTGTTGCCGTTCACATTGTCGGGCGAAGCCAACGCTTGGTTCGTTAACCTTCCACCTGATTCCGTGGAGACGTGGCCAAAAATGAAAAGGATATTCCTAGAGTACTTCTTCACAGCCACAAAAATAAATGCATTGAAGAAGGAGATCACCGGAGCACAACAAGGATATGATGAACCCTTGAACGCATACAGGTCGCGTTTCAAGAGGCTGGTCGATAGTTGCCCAAACCAAAAACTGTCGGAAGGAGACTTGCTCCAATACTTCTACCAAGGCATGACGGCTGAAACGAAGAATCTGGTGGATTCATCAAGCGGCGGGGGATTTTTAACAAGGAGAGTTAGTGAAGCCAGGAATTTCATTCAGACCTTAGTGGACGTGACATGGGAGTATGAGGAGCCCAGCGTAAGACTTTTGCGTAGGGTAGCTCACGCGAGCGCTGGCAAGGAGGAGCTTGAGGAAAAACTTGAAAGAAAAATTGAAAAGTTGGAGAAGATGCTAAGAAGAGGACCAACTTTTGAGGAGGCATGTGGAGTCTCCGGAAGAGTCGACCACACCTCGATCTACTGCAAAGCGGAAGAGGATCGAACTGCCCAGCTCAATGCGGTAGATAACTGGCAAACTCATGCACAGAGGCGAGACCCGATTTCACCCACATACAATACGGGCTGGAGAAACCATCCGAACTTCCGATGGCGCGATCCCAACCAAGACCAACAACTGAACCAGCAAAATCCACAGCAAAACAAACCACCTCAAGGCCAACACAATCAAAATGCTCAGCCAAATTAGTACCTATATCGGCCAAAAAAACCTCGAAATTTTGAACCTAACTTTCAGGACAACCAGAACCACCAACAAGTAGGGTAGCTTAGAGCCCCGAGGAGTCTTGAGGACATGATGGCGGAACTAATCCAGGCCCAACAATTCGTGCATAATAATTTGCAGTCCAACAATGACGTTGTTCACAAAATGCAAGACATCCAAAAGGAGCAAAAGGCTGGCCTGGACTCGCTCACCAGGCAGATGACCCAATTGGCGGTAGCAATGAATTAAATGAGGGGGCACGAGGGGAGAATACCAGCCCAAGTCCAGCACCCTAATAAGGAGAATGTCAATAAGGTTGCTATCCACACAAGGGAAGAGCACGACCAGGAAAAAGAAAGGGAGCCCTTGGGAGCCGAAGCAAACTTGAAGAAAAATACCACCAAACTGCCCGAGTCAGTGGTGGGAGAAAAAGAAGAAATTCCCAAAGAGACCAAGTTGCAATACACCGCACCTTATCCAGGCAGATTGAACCTATGAGGGAATAAGGAAGATCCGGTGGATTACATGTCCATACTTAGCAAGATGGAAGTCAACATTCCACTTTTGCAAGCCTTGAAAATACCCCCGCTGGGGAAATTTGTGAAGGACTTCATCGTGGGCAAGGCAAAAAGGGAAGGGAGAATAGTCATGGGCGAGAGTGTCTCAGCCATAATCCAGAAGAAGCCTCCAATGAAAAGCGCTGATCCATGTACCTTCAGTTTACCCATATGGATAGGTGACATGTTTGTAGAAAATGCTATGTGTGGCTTGGGAGCTTGCATCAATGTTATGCCTTTGTCTCTCGACAAAAATTTGAAAGGAGCCGAACTAATTGAAACTAGGGTAGTAATTCAACTAGCGGATAGATCCTGCATCTACCCAAAGGGAATGTTAGAGAATGTCTTAGTTTGAGTGAATGTGTTCCTTTACCCAGCTGACTTTTATGTGATAAAAATGAACAAGTCATCATCATCAAATCATTCTAGCGGAGTTCTTTTAGGAAGACCTTTCCTTAGAACATCTAAGACGGTCATAAATGTCTATGATGGCACGATCTGTTTAGACTATCGTGGAGAAAAGTTGACATTTAATATTGATAAGGCTATGAAAAATCCACTGGACATAGAAAATGCCCAGTTTGTTGATGTGATTGACCACATCGTCCAAGGATACCTTGAGACGAAGCTTTTGCAGGGAAACAAAGAAGAACAAGAGGGGTTTCCAATCCATTCCAAACTGGAAGACATGAGTAGATTCTTGCAAATCAAGGGATTGACAGATGAAGAGATCCGGACACAAATTTTCGAGTTGTACTATGTGGCGCAGCGAGACTGTGAAAAAGGGTTCAAATTGCCCAGTTTGAAGCATGATGACCTACCCGACAAACTGGCCAGCGAGTTCGAGCACGTGGAACATAAGCCTTTGCCCGAGGGGTTGAAATATGCTTATCTAGAAGAGATGGCCACTCCAAGAGCCACCCTCAACTTTGAAACAGAAATGGGAGAAACCAAACCAGTCGAAGAGACGGACCTTAGTCTGGTGGGCCGAGCCGAACAAGAATCAGTGGAAGTAGAGGCAGATGAAATGATGGCTATTGAAGCACCAAGGATTAGCCAAAGGCTACTAGAAAAAAGAGGCAAGGCATCGCTGATGTTAGAACCAGCGGAGCACTTGCCTGCTGAGGAAGGACCGCCCAGCAGCCCAGATTCAACGTATCAATCCTAAGCTGCGGCGTCTTCCGAGACCGAGTCCTGCACTCCTTCTCCACCACCCAGAAGCTGGAACAACCGCAAGGAAATGATAGAGATGAGCGCCCAAATCAAAGCCAGTCCAGATGCCGTCATCGCAGGCAAGGTAACAGCCCGATTCGGTAAGAAATATCGGGCCGGACAAACCCTTGACCTCTCTGCTTTAGAAATTCTTAACTGCAAAGATGAGTTCTGTGAATACTTCGATAAGATAGGCTTTAGTTGGTTGCTTGATTTGCCCAGTTCACATGTGCCTAGGATTCTAGTCGACGAATTTTTCAATTCTTTCGATTTTGTACCTACGTGCGAACTAGAAGAACCTTCAATTACTTTCAAGTTATTTGATAGATGGCATGAGTTGTCGTTGCAGCAATGGAACGTTAGGTTAGGCATAGTAGCTTTCAGTGAAGCATGCGAGTTTGAATTCCAAAATGCCCAACGTGCCATACCTAACCGTTATACAATGCCCTTTGATCAACAAGCCGCGTGGAGTGCACTGACGCACCCATCGGCTGGGCAGTTTAAACCAACTCAGTCTAGGGCCACCCATTTCCAAAATTATGTGCTTCGAATGTGTCAAACCTTTCTCGCGTACAACCTACTAGGGCAGACGACTAGCTTTAGTCGAGTCTCGGTAGCCGAATTGTATTTCGCATGGTGTATGCATGAAGGAGTCAAAGTTGTTTAGGATTTTGGTTGGCCTACCAAATCAAGCTGATTAGTTCTCATCCTACGCGTAATATCACTTTATGTCATGTGCTAGGGGCTTATTTAGAAAGAAGATATGAATTGGTGTTGAATGAAGATATTGTTTTGGACATGTGTCCCTTGCCCGGTAGATTTGACTTGTTATTTTTATAAGGTACATTGATAGTTCACATTTGGGAAGGAGTGCCGCATTTCTACACTCCTGGAGAAGTAGCCCTCGCTGACGCCACGCCAAGATAAACGATCGAACACGAGGCGCAATCTGCCCAGCCTAGAAGTGTAGAAGATGATCAAGTGTCCCAGAGGCTGAAGACAATGGAGAGACCAGTGTCCAAGGCACAAAAGTAGCTTAAAAAAGTGGAAGGAGAATTGAAAGGGATGAAGGACGATTTCAAAAACATGACGGCGGCCATAAACCAGTTTCTGAAGAAGACCGAAGAAGTGCCCCAGTTACCTCTGGAACCACAACACCCTAGTAGCCCAGAACATAGGCCAGCAGAGCCAGAAGAAGTCAACCCAGACCCACCAGCAAGATCCAGTACATTCAAAGTAGGATCGCAAGCGGGATCCAGCCGGCGAACCCGGTAAACAAGTATTTAGTTTTTCCCCTTTGAGTCTTGTTTTCTTTTTATTTATCTGTCTTGTCTAGAGTCTGTTTCTCCACTTGGTCTTGCGACCAAGTGTGAGGAGGTTGTTTGTCATTTGAGTCTGTTTTTCCTTCTTTTTTTTAACATAGCATGTAAAGTAGGGCGGATTTATAGGTCCCCCATATTTAGGCTAATTAGAGTTACTTGAGGATGATGAACCCAAACTGCCAAGATCACCCCATATATTTGTGAGAATTAAGCTTGAAGCGGGGCAGCCCCCGCATCTTTCCTTTTTGAGTAATGAAGAAAAAAATCAAGCATGTTTTAGAATATTCCAAGGTCGATAGGTAGATGATAGAGGCATAGAGAATAACCATTTGGGCCGTAATTCTTTCGAACCACCACCCAATGATATACCCCTAGTTGCCTAGTTTGAGCCTGGTTTATCTTTTCTTCAATCATAAAATATACGCTCAACAATCAGAAAAAAAAAAAAAAATCAAGAGGGAACCCTTCAAATAGGGCGAGTTGAGACACTAAGAGGCAGGTTGAAGTGAAAAATCAAAAAGAAAAGTTAAGAGTGCAAAAATTGAGGGAAATGACTAACCCCATGAACAACAAAGAAAAAAGCACCAATAATAGAACCTAAAGCCTTCAATTAGGGCAATTAGAGCCAACTCGCACCCTGGAAAAAAGACTGTCCAACTTAGAACAAATAGGGGCAAACCATGTCGATCACAAGCCCCATTACAACCTAAGTTGAAGACCTTTAGATACCAGTCGACCACGAAATATTCTAAAAACATGCAATGTAATAGCACGCAAAAGAGAGAATCAACCTTTGAGCATAGTGAGAGAGTGAACCATTAGGGCAGTTTGACTCTGAACTCATGTGCCTATTAATGCCTTAGACCTTTAAGCTGCCCAAATTGAATGTTGCTATGTCTTGTTTTCTTTCTTTCTTTTGTTTGTCTTGTCTTGAGTCTTTGTTCTTTTATTTTTCTCTTGTTTTCTTTTACTTTCTTTCCTTCTTCTTTCTTTTCTTTCGTCTTCGAGTCGGGGAAAAGCTATTTACAGGGCGTTATTTGGCCTACTTAAAAGTCGACTCATGCTTGAGGGCAAGCATGCCTTAAGTGTGAGGAGATTTAATCAGCCCAAATAACGACCCTTGTTTCCGGTCTGACCCGCATGTTTTCTGTGCCAAGGAAATCACTTTTGAAGGAACCGTTGGGATATCAACACTGGCAAACTGGGCAGACTGGCGGAGCAAAGAAGGCAAGGCAAGGACGAAGGAAGAGCAAGGATCCAGCATCAAGTAGCCCAGATAGGCGATGCGACTACACAGCAAAGATGCGCACACATCCGAGGATTGAAACCTCAAGGTGGGGTGCGAAGCACCAAAATCTTAACCCCACCTCACAAGCTCTTCATATAAGTTTGGAGGTGCGGAGTGCATGCTTATATGAATTTGTTATGATCTTAGGGGCGAAGCCCCTAAGGGACGGGGTCCGGGGGTAGCGCCCCTGGAAGTGGGGTCCAAGGGGCGGCAGCCCCTGGCGGGTTTGGGCAAATTTGGGATCTAGTAGGACTCACCCGGCTAGGTGAGCATGTGGCTTTTCTCCACCCGGCCGCGTGAGGCACTACGTGGATTCCAGAGAGTTCTACCCGGCCGAGTGAGAAGGTGGCATGTGTCCACCCGGCCGGGTACAACGAGGCGTGGAGTCCAGAGAGTCTCACCCGAGACGGTGGCAGGACTCCATCCGGCCGGGTTCCGCACGGCGTGGAGTCCAGAGAGTCTCACCCGGTGGCATGACTCCACCCGGCAGGGTGCAAAGCGAAAACTTGTCCAGAGAGTCACACCCGGCCGGGTGTGTCTCTGGTAGAGTTCCACCCGGCCGGGTGCATGGCAGTTGAGACAGTTTTTACCCGTTTTTGGTCTCTTTTTAACAGATTTTTTGTTCATTTCTCAACATATACGAAAACATACTTTCTTCTAACTCTCTGAACTTTATCCGATCAAATATTTGGGTGAACCGACCAATTGATTTGATCTGAAAGTGTTGTACACAACTTCCAGAGATCCAATTTTATTACTGTTTTGTTCGTTTCTTGTTAATCTTCCCTCCAAAAATCCTACAACACATACATTTTTTTCTTTTTATCCCCGTTCTTCTCAGACTGCATCTCTGCAACCACCATACTACGCCGCCGTCGTGTCGCCGACCTCCTCCGCCATCACTGCCGGCTTTTGCTTCTTCTGCCCTCTTCAATTTCGCCGCCCCTGCATCCAGTACCCGGCGCACACACACACGGTATATACATATGTAATTATGTTTATATTTTTATTTCATTTCTTTAGTTTATTAGGTTTCAAAATGTGTGGTTTGGGATGTGAGTTAGAAACTAACAAAAGTTAGAATTAATTTGTAGAAGGAGCTCATAGATTTAGTGTGGAAGGTTAGGCTCTTTGTTGAATTGTTGAATTGGGTCCATTTTTAAATAAATTAGAAAGTTAGAAAAACTATACAGAAAATTGATATGGAAATAAAAGTTTAGGATTGAGTTGAATTATTTAATTAGATTATCCGAAGTTTAAAAGAAGGAAATTAATTATGCTTTAGGAATAAAAAGGAAATGTACACGATTTGTTTAAGGAAAAAGGAAGAGAATGGAGGAAAATTGAAGTATAATTGAGTCTAAGGTTAAAGAAAGTATGTTGGGCCTATAATAACTAATGAATAATTTGGAGTGAGTTAAAGGAATAATAAGTAGATGGGTTAGAAAAAAATGAATCTAAGCATAAGCATGATATTTAAAATACTAGTCCAAATTAAAGAGTCATAATGTATTTTCTAATATTATTTAAAAAAATGATTTAATAAATGAATTAACTAATATCTAATTAAAAAGAATAATTGAGTATAAAATACTAAGTACTGTTTTATTAATTATTTAATATTATTGATTGATATAATATTTTTATTTAAGGTGATCGTGCCCCGAGTAGTTGTCGGGGAAAAGAAAAGATCCAGGAATAGAACGAGCTTTGATCATGACGTTTTGCTTCACGAAATAGTGTATTAGATGTTAGGTCTTTACTTATTGAATAAAATTCATGCGATTACATATAGAATAAAAATTATTGATAATGCGAATTATAATGTGCTTATATATGATATGTGATTAGAATATGAATATTATGTGATAAATGTGAAAATTATATTTGATTGTGATTATTAAACTTCGACTTGATTTCAATAATATTTGAAAAGTATGATATATTTGTTATTGCTCCATGCTTGAGTGTCTTCATTGGGTATAGTTGGCATGCCATAAGACAGCAGCACTACACATTCGATCACTCGTCTTCTGGATAACCGAAACAAGGGTCGCCTGTTATCTGATTCCGCCCTTTGTGGTGATCTATTTTGATATACGCCCTTGTGGTGATCTGGTTCGACTGTTTTACACACCCTTGTGGTGATCTGTTGATTGATTTACGCCTTTCGAGGTGATCTGCGTCCTTATTGGTAATCTGTGCCCTGATTGGGTGATCCGTATTTGGTATGTGTACCTGTGTCAGTTACTCAGCACATTTTGGGGCTATACGTGTTTATGTGTGCACTGATAAATATGTTACTGTGAATTATCTGTTATAATTGGAAAACATGAGATTATCTGTTATTCAGTTTCTGATAAGCTATAACTTACTGAATTGGGTTTTACTGCAGAAATTGTTATTTATCTGATATGGAGTAAGAATTACTATTATGTCTGATAAACTGAAAAATAGATTTATATATTATAATTATATGTTGCATAACATTTATTTAATTTCTGATATTTAGATCTATCGTTTAATATACTACTGAGCTAGTGAGCTCACCCTACTACAGGCTATCTTTTGCAGATTATGTTCTTGTCAGTCCAGCAGCTGCGATCCCATCAAGTCACCATCATTTTTGAGTAAATAGTTGAATATAATAGAACATGTGGCATGACAGGATTTTGATGTATATATATTGGTCGTGATTAACTGCTATGCATATTTTGCACTTCATATATATGTACCGTTTGTTTTTAAACATGATTATTGGTTTTAAAAAACATAAATAAATATTTGAATTTCGTTGACTGATCGAATTAATAATAACATTAATATATTCAGAAAATGTATATAGTTTGTCTGATCGTGATGCCACTTATTCAGTTATTCAGTAATCGAGTAAGGGGTGTTACAAACTCCTCTCATATAATATAATCAGAGTCAATTGAAATTCATCCATATTTGATGTGTTAAGAAGAACCAGTTCAAATCTTGGCTCGAGAGCTCAAGGAACTTAGGAATAAGAAAATTTTACTAGTCAAAGTATCGTGGAGAAGCCACAAAATTGAGAAAGCCACAAAATTGAGAAAGCTACATGGGAACCGGAAGATACAATGCAACAACAGTACCCTCATCTTTTAGGAGTAGGTACGGATTTCGAAGACAAAAATTTCTTTTAGGGGGATGGAGGCCAAGTTTGGTATACATGATAAAGCCATGATAGGATATATTATCCTGGTCCAATAATTGAATTTGCGTGTTTGGTAGCATAATTAACTTTTATCTCGGCTCGTCGGGCCAAACATTTATTATCGTGGCCGCCCCTATTCTGCAATATCCTATTCAACTTTCTCCCATTCTTCACCCCCTTCATCCCCTCATTTTTGAGCCATCGCATCGTCGCCGTCGCCGTCGCCAAGATCTATCTTTTCTTCACCCTTGCGACAATACCGGCGGTTTTCTATATCTGGCCGATTGTGGTTTTGGTGGGATTTTGGCGTGAGACTTGGTATCGACTTAGGTTTGATTTGGGTTCTTCATTTTGGGCATGAGACTTGGTCTTGATTTGGGTTCGATTTTGGTTCAAACTTTTAGGCTCAATCTATTCTTCGATGGTGACTATGATGACCGCTTCTTGGTAGAAGCTTGGCTTCGATTTGTTTAAATGATGATCGGTCGTCGTCGCGTGGCGGGGCAAATCGAGACAACAAGATCGTTGCAACTGGGTTTGCAGTCATGTCAGTGACTCCCACTCTAGATTTGATTTGCATTTGGTCTAAACCGCGTCCTTGATTTTTGTTCGATTACAATTTTGTGCTTTGTTTCATTTTGGGGATAATTTTGGGGATAATTTGAGTGTAAGACTTGGTCGCTATTTTGTTCTTCGATTTTGGGTTCTTCATTCTGGGTTGTGTCTGAAGCGTTCTTCTGAATTTGGTTCTGATTTCTTCTCGAAAGTGGGGCAGCGCCGGCGGCGTTGAATTTTGGGCAGGAATAATTTTTGGTTTAATTATGAATTCATTAAAATTAATTATAATTAATTTGGTTTAATTCATTATTGGTCTATTAATTAATTAATCTAAAACTACGTATTTCTTAATTTAGCCAAAGATTTATATAAATTAATAAATTTTAATTTAGTTTGATTAATTAACTGTTGAATAATTCACTTAGCTAAATAATTTATATTGATTAATTAATTGTTAAAGAACTTGTTATTAGCAAAATAAAATAAATACATTCATATTTTTAATAAGGGTAAATATGTCATTTTAAATCTTAGTTATAATATAATCTAACATACCGAACACCAACATATTTTTACCTTATCTAATTAAATTTTTATCTTGCTGAAATAATATTTTTTTATTATAAAGTCCATCTTACCTTATCTATCTTGTCATATCTTAACATGACTACCAAAGAAGCACTAAACGTTTAAATATTCTATGTTTGAAGGAACTTTAAATTCAAAATTTTGAAATTAATAAACTAGAAAGTTCATACTTTTATAAAATAGATTATATAACTTTTTTTTTTAGTGTGATATATTTTGCCCAACTCTCTCAAATAATAATAGTAAATTCAGGAAATTTCGTGTTAACATTGAGCATTTGAAATTTCCCTATATCAAAAGATTATCGTTAATCATTTCCCTATTATCAAACCCACTTGAGAAAGTTGACCTCCCCCGTCTGGTATTTGCTCTCAAAATAGACCAAGTATCTTCTGACATCACCCAGATTAACTGCCCTTTAAATTCCCATCCTACCCATGAAATGAAACCCCTATTGCTTCCCCTTACAAGGGTGCAAACGTCAATTCCAATTGTTCACTAGAACGACGCCGTACACTCTTTCCCCAACTGCCTGACAAATTTCCTCTTTTGATTTTTGATTTCAAGAACCCTACTCAGCTTACACACATAATTATTTCCTAATTATCTTCTCGGTTGTGATAATTCATTGATGAAGTCTTCGTGGCACTCAAAGGCCTACGTGTAGCTTCTCAGAAGACTCGAATTCAACGTCTCATATCAAAAACCCTAATTGTTCGATCAAAGCTGCGAGCTTGACGCATTTCACCGAATTGCAGCTTTGATTTTCGGATTATAGATTGAATTCTGGGTTAATCTACTTCAATGGTTGATCAAGAAGACGAGGACATGAAGATGGCGTTGAGACAAGACATGCAGCAGCACGAATCGCCGGAGCCGAAGAGGAGCAAGCCCAGGGATAATTCCGGCGCTGGGGGGGAGGCACCGCAGCCGGAGGAGTCTCCAGAGGTTTCTCAGCGGCGTATACAGCGGGAATTGATGGCTGCTGCTGCGGAGAAGCGGATGGCGGCGGCCAGAAGTACTGCCGCAGCGGCGGGGAGTAGTGTAGTAGGGAGAGGGAAGGATGAGAAACTTGAAGAGCAACGGTTGGCGGAGGGAGAAAGTGTTGCTGCGGTGACGGCGGTGAAGAGTGTGGGAGATGTGAAGGTTCAGGAGTTAGAGGGTGGAAGTAGTAGAGGTAAAGGTGTCAGTTTGGAGGAAATGCAATGTACAAGTGGAATTTCCGACACCTCGTTATCGGTGTTGGAAGCTGACGAGCTCTTCTTGATGATTTTTGGCAACGGAGTTACTAAAGATGTGCTTGCGCAGTGGACTAATCAGGGTATCAGGTAGGTTATGTTGTTGTAATGCTGGGCCCCAACTTCGTGTTATGATCAATTTTAATCTGCTTATGTGGAGTGAATTCACCACCAAAGGTGGTGGTATGTTATGATCAATTGTATAGTGATTGTTGTTGTAGAAGATCTTATTAGAATAATTGAAAAAGAACATTAAACAAGGTAATAGATAAATGAGAACAAAGGGAAAATTAGTCTGGTTTCTGGAAATATGGCTTTAACAACATGGGAGTTTTATAGAGATATCCTGCTCTGATATGACCTGTATTCATTTGGGTTGAAAAATATTCTATATTATGTCATTTTTGCTGGATTTACCAACGATTTTTTGCGATTAGTGTATTTGTCAAGCACGTTGCACGTTCTTGTGCTCCACGCAGACCTTGTATTTCGTGTCATAGATTTGAAGGCATATAAAAGCATCTAGTATTCATTACTGTTAGTGATGTATAACTCATAAAATAACTCATTAAATATTTGCAAGGGATATATTCTTTGTTATGCAGTTTTTCCTTCACGGTCTGCAATTTTCATTCGATTAATAACAAGAGAGATGTTTCTATTCCTCGATTTAGTTCCACGCTTTTCTCAGATAAATTTAAATCGTGAATCTAATGCTTAATATGCCAGAATTTGGTTTAGGACTAGTAGGCGCCATGTTGGCACCTAATACCCAGAATCTAGGGCATACATGCAACTCCCTGCCCCTGGCAATTGGCATCATATGCCCTATTCCCTAGTACCATTATCATCCTCATCATCATTGTTACTATTACCATTTAAGTGAAAGCTTTGAAGTTATTTTTGTCATATTAAAGCACCGTGTATCTGGAAATGTAAATCCATTAACAAAATTAAAATTTCAGAATTTACTCCAAACGAAAACTGGGTTTGTCATACATTAATAAATAAAAACTAAATAACGGGCTGCTTAAAAGCTGCTAGGCCTGCCTGGGTTGAACAAGTCTGACCAGGCCAAAGACGGGGGCAGCTAAGCATTTCTGCCACACTGCTAATGCTATTTCAGACCTCATTTCAACCGAGTAGGTGGTAAAATTACTTATTAGCATGGTAGGTTAGGGACCATCCAGATACATGCTGCACTAATTTGGAGTGCAGCTAAACTTAACCTTAGACCTTTAGTATATTAGCTCTTCACCACTTTTGTCGCTGCACACTCATGTTAATCATCCTTTATTACGTCATTGTTCATCGAATTAATGTTCCATTGTCAGTAATGTCCTTTTCCTCCATTACCCTCCATATATAGCAAAAGTCGAGAGATACAGCTTAAATTTTTTTTTTTTACCTCAGCGACTAGTCATACCTTTTGCACAATCAGTCTACACACAATTATTACTTGAAGTCTTGAACCATTGATCCTTTATTAATTCCCTCAATATGGTATTCCCCTTTTGGATTCATGAATCTCACATGCATTTATTTGTTAAGCTGTTAATTTACGACATTATTGCAAACATAGGGACCAGTTGTGTCTAGAATGAACTGGCCATGATTGTTAATTGTCTAATAGCATCTAGAACCATCTGATTTTATCAGCATGCATTGGTCTTGTATACTTCATTTTTATACATGCATTCAAAAATCCATGTTATGACAGTTGGTTCGAGTGTATCTCTTTTTTTTTTCCCGGATCTCTTAATGAAACTCTAATGTGCTTAAGTCTGTCGTTTTGTCCTCAATGGTTCCTAATTATCCGTAGAATCAATTTTATGGTGATTGCTATTTGAATTATTTCATGTCTGTTGATCAGTACATAGTGTGTCTGTCTTCTATAGCTCCTTAAAACCGGCTTCTCTTGCAGGTTCAGTGATGATCCAGAGACATCTATGGGGCTTGTACAGCTTGAGGGTGGGCCCTGTGGTGTATTAGCGGCAATACAAGTAACAATTTTTTATATCTCATTTTACCTCCCTAGCCAAACTTAACATAAATTTATGCATTGCACTTTTTGTCGGCTATCGTCGAGTCAGTGTTACCTTTCATGGCCTTAAATATCAATTAAATTAATTATACCAGAGACTTTTAGTTATCCATGGATGAGAGTTCTGTAATGGTGTTATCTTGTTGTTATTCTATTTGGCCAAGTCATGTTCTTTCTTTGCACTCCTTGTAGACATGATATCAAGTTATACTTGAATAGTTGAATTACTTCAAAGTTTGATGTTACACTTGGTGAACTCATGTGGCCAGAATGACATATTAAGATACGAGAAATACTTTGATCCTTTGCAATATAAATGCCCTTCCCTTTTTCTTGATGTACTCAAACGAGCTCCCTACTTTTTGGATTTGTCCATGCATTTTGTTCAGCCAAGCATCACACTTGTATAGTTGGGGTATAACAAAGTTATGTCAGACTATAACTGATGCTCAAAAACTGCTGAGTCCGCCAACTGGACATTTAATCGTTATCTTTTCCAAAGATATTGAACTATCTAGTAGTGAGTATGTTCTGATAGTTTAAACATGAAAGAACTTAACTACCTTGCCACCTAACTCAAACAATATGATTAAACATCAAGTGATTGACATCAATCATAACTCAGACATGATCATTTTTTCTTGATAGCATTCTTTTTCTTTTTATGACTTCCTTCACAACACATCGCTGGAGTTGACTTTTATTATCTAGCTGTGGCATAACTCTGTATCGATTGGAGTACAAGATCTTGTAGCTAATATAGTCTATCATGGAGATGGCCTTGTTATATGATTTGGTGTTTATCCATTTAAACAATGCATTTTGCTTTCACATTTAAAAAATTACACGCCCACATGAAAAAGACTCCATTTTCCACTTGCACAGAAATAGAAATTTAATTTTGGGATTAAATCATGCTGCGTCTTATTGAGTGTTTATGCTAGGTAAGGCCATGCATGCCATAATACTTGTATGAAGTAATATATCCTCTTCATTTTGTAAGGTTTCGTGTTAGAACCTCAGAACCTATATATATTTTTCCTCCATGGTATTTCTTTTGGCAAAAATGGAAGTTATAGGTTGAGAGTTGTTGCCGCATACAATACTGATAAGTTGAAGTCGACTCACCATAGTTTCTTAAGCTATTTATCTGGAAACTACTAATAAGGAAGTGGATGGATAGCTGATATTCTGTCTCTACTAGGGAACCTTTTAATGAGACTTTTCCTTCAAAAGTTTGGGGATTTTAGGGAAAAGAAGTATATATTCCCTTTTGCAAATTGTGTGTTTAGAACCTGAGGGATATAGAACTATTGAACACTTCCCAGATCCAAGGTTTAAAATTACATTTTTGCGACTCGAGGCGGGATGCCCCAGATGCGTGAGGCGGTGCCTCGAGGCATAAAAACGTATATATAATAAATATATACCCTATTCATAAATAATATCTCATAATTAAATAAATCATATAATCCAAAAGTAAATTGCGTGAGCTGCTACTGCTAGTATGCTACAGTGCTACTTGCTAGTCTACTGCTAGTCTGCTACGGCTGCCTGGCTGCTACTGCTAGTCTGCTACGGTGCTACCTGCTAGTCTACTGCTAGTCTGCTGCCTGTTTTTTCGTGTGGCAGTTACTTTTGCTTGTGTCAGTCTGCTTTTTCTTTGTTTGTGAGAGGTTTTATAGATGTGCCAGCTTTAGGGTTTCTGGCCCACATCCATTTTTGCAGCTTTATAGTAAAAGCCCAGTAATTGCGTGAGCGCCTCATCCACTTTGTTGCGTGCGCATCGAGAAAAAAGCGCACGCCTCTTGACTTCTTAAAAAAGCGTGCGCTATGTTACGATACAGCCTGCAGTGCAATGAGGCGCGCAATATTGCGGCGCCTCGTCTGCCTTTTTAAACCTTGTCCTTTTCATACTTGAAGCATTAGGTTTGCTTGAGAACATGGATCTGCCAATCAGGTTTCCTATTTCCTGTTTCCCGTTTAGTGTGAATCTTTATTTAATGATCCAAAATTTCCCCTAACAGCAGATTCTATTGCTATGCAGGCATTTGTACTTAAGTATCTCCTGTTTTCTCCAGAAGAAGCTGTTAATGTTGCACCGTATATGTCAAATTTGTCTATGGGAAGAGTGCCCATGAATGAATCTATTGCCACAGATATTTTCTCATCACTTTCAGAAGAGAAAAAGTCAAGGTCACCAATCTTTTTGTATCCCTTCTCCGTTGGAAACTTACCTGCAGCTTGTTCTTATAATTTATATTGTGCTATTTTAGGCTGGAATTTGCTCGAATTTTCGCAGGCTTTCTATTTTCATTCCTACTGTATCAATATATGTGCCCTTATGTAAAATTAATTGTGATTTATAGTTAAGTCTATGCCTGTTGTCCAGCATAGTTGGAAAAAAAGGATTTGACTGAAAAAGAACCAGATCTGCTAATAGATGGTTGAACTGTTCTCTCTGTTGTTAGTGATAATGGGATGTTTGCAGGAGAAAGTAATAAATATTTGCTTCTATAGTTTAAAGCAAGACTTGTCATCTGTCCATTTTTCTCACACCATAATCGTTTTACTTCTGAAATATTTATTTCTTATTTGCAACAAATGGCAAAGGCAAGATTGGTACGGCTTTATTCATGCTTAGTAGCTTCTCTTTCTTCTGTCTGATGTATGTGTCTGTTCAAGCCTGTGGTCTCTTTCACATTGTCACTTAAGAATTCTATTGAGAGTTTTAGTTCTTTCTCATTCTTTGAAGATGAACATATCTTGGCTGATGCCAAAGCCCACTAGAGTTGAGAAGTGTACCTAGAAAAATTGGCTTTAAAAGACTGCTTGAATTGCAAACTGTACCTGGAAAATTGATTATCTCATATATCGAAAAGTTTTGTTTCGTGAAATTGACATGGTTATATTCTGATCTATTATTCTACTTCAAATAATGTTTGAATTTATAAATTAGTTAAAGCTATGTCTGTTCTGCCTGAATGAATGCTTCCTGAACCAGTTTATTATCATATATCTGGAAGTATAACTTTCTTTGGGTCTTCCCGTATTCACTTTAATTCTCTGGTCAGGATTTTGTCTATTGTTACTTCATAAGTATTTTTTTTTTTTACCTTCCACAGAGCCTTGGTGAGGAGTATGAGTGAGATACTCTTTTTATGTGGACGTCGTGAAAGAGCCGTAATAGTGTCGCTGAATATTGCCAGCAGTGATTTTCTGAAGTCTGCGAATCGCTCAGAGGATGAGGTGCGTTTTTATCATCTTCAACAAACTTTATGTCACAATTCTTTGGGGTCTTCGTTCCAGCTGGAACAAACCTTGATTATTTTCAGTGCAAATTTTGGCACCATCTTAGTAATTACTCTTGGAATGGATTCAAAATTTACAATGGTGATAAAGTATGATGCAGTGCACATTGCAGTTCTTACCTCATGCCCATTCGCATACGAAGTTCTTGTGATTCATTTATAGCATTTTATGCAGGTCATTGCCGAAGTACTTGGAGGCCTCTCTGTTGAATCTGGAGCTGACTTGCTGAAGGTTTTGAGATTTGATACCTGCACTTCATGGTCAAGTGCAATTAAGAGGCTGGAAGCAATGCTTCCTGTATTTCGAAGTCGTATGGGAGCGTTGCTTTTTCTGATATCCGCTTTGTTGTCTCGAGGACTGGTACGTTATCTTCTCCTATTTTGGGTGTCTCACTTATAGGTAATGTTTTATATATGTTTTGCATATATTAACCTTTAAGCCAAGACACTCCGCACATTAATTTATTCTTCGATATGTGTATGTGCTCTCAATTGAATTAGTGAAGGAAATGGAAGGCTTCTAGTACATTGTATGCTAAACTGAACAATGTGCATTTCCATATATAATTTAGTATTCAATTATCACTATTGTGTTCGTCCCTTTTGATTTATCGTGATGCCTGATTGAATATCAGGACAACGTTCAAGAGGACAGGGACGATCCCACTCAACCATTAGTCACTGCTCCATTTGGGCATGCATCACAGGTACTCAAATACGACGAAACTGTAATTTATGCTAGATGTTATGATTTTTTTGGTTTTTAACCTTCACGAGTTTCACCTTTTGGAAAAATAGGAAATTGTAAACCTGTTGCTTTCTGGGAGTGCCGTTCCCAATGTGTTTGATGGGAAGATAGATTTGGGTGGCGGCATGTTCGTGAAGGGCCTTTCGACACCTGTAGAAGTCGGATTCCTTACTCTGCTCGAGTCTCTCAATTATTGTAAGGTTGGCCAGTATCTGAAATGTCCAAAGTGGCCTATATGGGTGGTCGGAAGTGAATCTCATTACACGGTCCTATTCGCTCTCAACACCAAAGTCCAAGACGAGAATGAGTTTGAATACAGAGAATCACAGATCCGAAGAGCGTTTGATGCCCAAGATCAAAGCGGAGGCGGTGGCTTCATTGGCGTTGAAGGCTTCCATCATGTCATTAGGGAGACGAACATCAACCTTCCAACAGAGAAGATCGAGCACCTCTGCAGTACGGGTTTCATTGTGTGGAGCGAGTTTTGGCAGGTCCTCCTCGATTTAGACAAGAATCTTGGAGGCATGAAAGATTCTACTGGGCTCATGGGAAGGAAGGTCTTTGATCTCTACCACTTTAATGGGATTGCGAAATCAATCGTGAACGGCAGCCAAGCATTGGGAAATGAGAGTCCGATCCAGAGACCTAGAATAACAAAACTGAGGGTCTCAGTTCCCCCGAGGTGGACACCCGAGGAATTCATGGCTGATTTACCCGGTGCATCCGGCGCGGCTACTAAAGATTCTGGTAACTCGAGTGAAGTATCTAAACCTCCGCCAGGTCAGCATGCGCCCCTGGTCGATTGCATCAGAACGCGTTGGCCCCGCTCCGTCTGCAATTGGGAAGGGGATGCACCTAGCATCGTGTGATGATATGAATTGTGGTATCATAAGATGGCTTTCCATGAAATTTTATAGCTTACAACTGTTCATGTGAGATACAACTACATTTTTTTTTCCAAAACTGTATGTTGCAGTTAAAGAGTTGAATTTTTATCCTAAATATGTCCAGTGAGAAGAAGGATTTGTGAGTTTTCGAATTTGAAGTTTTTTAAAGCAAAGAAACGATATAGAAATTAAATATCGCTGTCTGTGGATGTAAAATCATAGAAGCCTTTTCCCTTGTCATTGTTGTTAGTTAAACGATTTTGCAAAATTCCAAGTACTCTTTTCTTACAATTGAGTTGTCATATACACATCTATCGAGAGCCTCCAGGCTCCAGTGTATTTGAATTTTATCATTTCAAAATGAAAATACATGAGGGTTGATGGATGTAGCTATATGAAGTATTCCTCATTTTTATATGCGAGTTACTTGGATATGTATTCATATTCAGGTGTTAAATCCAACTAAGCCTCTCCAGCAGGTTTACTGTTTAGGGTCATTCTTGGACAGATTATTTGATATTTCCTTCTTTGAGTGTCTGTGGGAGATCGGGTCCCCCACACCTTGTTTCGTCTTGGTGGATTGGTTGCCTCCTCCGATTGGGTTTAGGTCGACATTGATGGTTTAATTCTTGGTTCTTGGTAGTTTTGTGATGGGCTGTTTTCATGCATCGTGTGGTACATGGTTTGCTTTTGAAAGATTGCTTTCTCCACATTTGGGGTGCCGAGGCAATTCTCCACATTTCTTGTGTAGGATAATTCTACTATTTATGGAGCTACAATCAAGTTCCAAATGAGCCATGGGATCACCACGCCCCATAACAGTCTACTCTCTCTCCTTACCCACCACTATGTTCGCGAGCTCAGAAACACTTCCTATGCACTCTCCATTTGCGATTCACATCTGCACATCAGAAAAGACATGAGCAAAAAGAAAAATCCGACCATGCCTCAGTGATGCATTATGACAGTGCAGAAGGTTGGGCCCTTAGAATATGAATGGTTTAAAGCAGCTATTTTGTTGAGACTTTCTCGATTAAGTGTATTGTACCTGCTGGAAAGTACTGAGAGATGCTAGGATTGATCTTCATGAGATAATCGGTGAGATCGAACCTCAAAATAGCATGGGGAATTGATATGGAGGGAAAAGCAGAGAGAGAAATTGCTCACAAGTTGCTTGAATAATTCCCGGGGAGAAACACTCAAAACACACACAAACTGTTTGAATAAAAGACTTAAAAGGAAATAATTGCATAAATTGAACGGGAATTTCCTCCTCTTGCGAGGCCACGGAATACTCCGTACATGATGATCTCTAATGCATAGCACCCTACTAACCTTCATGCACTATTTATAGAGTTTTCAAAAAGACTCCTAAACTAGCAAGGACTGAAAAACAAATCAAATAAGAAGGCAAATCCTAACACTAGATAAGAATAAATAAACTAAAGAAAGACTCATAAAGTGGGGAAATCAACCCTCTCCGCAAGGCTAAAGTGGGAAAATTGGCCCCACATGTCGGCAACATCTATCCAAGTGGCGTCGTCCTCAGAACTAATACGTAAGGTCGTGCCAGCCGTACGAAATAACACACGCCAAAAGTTACTAAGAAACACGGGGTCGCGATCGGAAATGATCGAGCCAGGAAATCCATGGAGCCATACGACTTGGAGAGGCGGTTGACTACTTCAAACACACAATCTATGCCATAGGCTCGTGGCAAACCAGTAATGAAATCCATTCTCACGTCCTCCCACACACGCATGGGTATTGGCAAATGTGTTAACATGCTTGTTGGTGCTCTTCTGTCATATTTATTATTTTGGCATGTTGCGCACGCGGCCACGAACTGTGTAACATACTTAACCATGCCTGACCAGTAAACATTAGCTTCTAAGCGTCAATATGAATGGTACGCGCCAACATGCCCACCAGTTGGCGTTAAGTGGAACTCTGAGGTCAATTTCAGAATCCAATCTGAATTAAGAGGAACAACTAGCCGCCTTTTATAAAATAAGATGTCGTGGGCCAACGTGAAGTGCTTAGCTGTGGGCGTGCTACGCTCGAGTGTCATCTTGATAGCCGAGAGTTTTGGATCCTCAGATAAGGTCCTCTGGATGGCGAACCAGTCAAGCCAAATGGGGCAGGATAGAGCGGCACATACTACTTCACTCGAATCTGTGCTGACCTCATCTTCCTTCTACTGAGATAGAGCATCTGCCACCTTATTCAACACGTCTTCTTTGTAGATAATAGTCAAATCATAACTGAGGAGTTTGACTGCCCAATTATGTTGTGCTGGGGTGGTGAGAGATTGGGTGAGCAGGTGACCAAGCCTTCGTTGTTCTGTACGGACGACGAACCTGCGACCTAGGAGGTATGACCACCAATGTTGAATAGCGAGGACCAATGCCATCAGTTCATTTTCATAAGCCGACTTGGCTAGTAGCCGGGAATTGATGGTTTTGCTATAATATGCGAGGAGCTGCTTATCTTACGTAAGGACCGCACCCAACCCCCTTCCAGCGGCATCCCATTTGACCATAAACTCTCTGGAGAAATCGGGTGGCCAGAGGACCGCAGCAGTTGTGAGGGCTGTCTTGAGGGCTAGAAACGCCGATTCGGCCTCTAGCGTCCGAACCAACTTTTTGACCTCCGTTTTCTTTAACATAGCCGTGAGAGAGGCCCAAAAACCCACGAACTCTGCGTACTGTGGTTAGCGTCGACCGATGCATTACAGCAGACACTATAGTCGGATCCATACACACGCCGTGAAACGACACTACGTATTCTTAGTACTCCACATGTTCCCGCCCAAGAGGCACTTCTTTGGGTTGATGACCAAGGCATTATCGTGTAGAATCTAAAGGGTCTGCCTAATATGGTTGAGGTTGTCAAAGAAGACTAGAATAAACTTGCACAGAAACGGCTTGAAAATCTAGTTCATGAGGCTCTGAAAGGTGGCCAGGGCATTTTTCAAACCAAATGGCATAACCAAGAAATTATAGTGATCTGAGTGCGTTCAGAAGATAATTTTTGGTACATCCGATGCGACTACCCAGATTTGATGATTCCCTGAATGTAGATCTAACTTGCTAAACCAACGAGAGGCATGTAATTCATCCAGGAGCTCTTGAATGAGGGGAATAATATACTTATCTGGTACCGTCCTTTTGTCGAGTTCCCGATAGTTGACACAGAATCTCCAAGTACCATCTTTCTTATGTATCAAGAGAACCTAACTCGAGTAGGAGCTTGTGTTGGGCTAGATGAAGGCTGCTGAAAGCATCTTGGTGATGAGACGTTCTATCTCATCCTTCTGCATGTAATTATATCGGTATGGGTGGATAAAAACCGATTGAGATACTTGTTGCAAGACAATCTGATGGACGGATGCACGGTTTGGAGGAAGGATCGCGGAGACAGTGATTATGGAAAGAAACGTATGTACCACGACTAGAATTTGATGTTGAGCAGTAGCTAATAAAGTATTGGCGAAGCCGAAGGGCACCTCTGTCTCCTCCTCCGGTTCAAACGACCATAGAACCCAACAATCCACCGAGCCGTCCAAGGAGTGAAGCTCGTGTAGTGAGTAGGCCCGTTGGGTAAGGGCCGAGTCGTCTTGGAGCCGCACAACACGTCCCGAGAGTATGAACTCCATTGTCACGGCGCGCCAATTGATCTTGATGTCGCTTAAGGATGCCAGCAAAGCTATGCCAAGAACAATATCCACACATTGTAAGGGAAACACATAGCAAGATAGAACGAATACTTCACAGGCGAGCTGCAAGGGAACGTTAGCACACAATCCACCACTGCGGACCTAAGAGCCATCCCCAAGGTACACAGAGAAACTGACCGTGGAGGACACTTTAAGCCCTAAACAACGCGACAACCCATTGGATAGGAAGCAGTGGCTCGCGCCGCTATCCACCATCACGATGACGCGAGCTTTGTCGATATGCCCAAGTAATTTCATTGTTTGATGACTGTCGAGGCCATTGGAGGACAATTCTGAAAGCTGCATGTGCTGTAACGTACCAGCTGCCGAAATCGCAGTAGGTGCTATTGTATTTGCTTCTACAACAAACTTGTCGGACGAGTCCTCCTCGTCATCGTCTTCGACAATGACTTGCAATGTTTTAGGCAGACAACGATGCGAAAAGCTGTATGTTATGCCACATTTGATACATGTCTCTATGGCGAGATGTTTCTGATATTCCTCTAGTGACATATGAAGAAAACACCATGGAGAGCGGACCACCCTCCTGAAGAAACCGAGGTTGCAGAGCGAGGCGTTGACCGAGAGAAATTCTGTACGGACGAATTCCAGTACTGGATGGAGGAACGAATGGTGAAAGGAGTACGTGAGGAGTGTTGGCCGAAACCCGATGGGGATCTGATAAGTGGTTCGCTTAGCTAGCTGCACAACATCAGAGTAATTGGTAATTGTTGGATCCCAGAGTTGCGCGCGGAGGTGCAGTTTGAGACCCTCAAGAAAAAATCCCAAGAATTGTCGATCAGAGAGATTCGGTAGTTGAGCTAGGTGTGACTCAAACTCCGCAATGTAGTCTGGTAAAGACCCAACTTGGCGTGTAGCTGCAAAAACATCATAGCTGTCGTGGGCAATATCATCGCTGAAACGGATAACCAATCATGGGCGGATTGCTCCAATGACAAAGAAGGGTAACATTGATGTAGGATTTGGAACCACGGCAAAGCCGGACCAGCTAAGGCAATGAGGGCAAGATCCATACGCTGCGTGTCAGGATTTTTGTTCACCATGAAATATTGATCTGCACGTGTTAGCGAACCTGACGCATCTAATTCGTCAAACGAGGGGGGGACATTGGCGGAACAATGTTTGATGGGGGCAGTGGGCAGCTAGCACCAGTATTCGCCAATGTGTATGGATCAGAGGTGTACTAAGGGTCTGCATGGGTTCCCCCGGAGCTGCGGGAAAGCTGGAGCTCCCCGTAAGAGAGACCCGAGTATGTCATCGAGGCACCTGGCGATGCGGTTGTCGAGCATGCTGAACCGCATCTGAAGGTCTTAAACCTCTTTCTCCAATAACTCAAACCAAGAAACAAACGTACGCGTGTTCACCATGACGGAGTACGTTCACAACACCAATTGATATTAAGGGAAAAACGGCGAGAGAAATTGCTCATAAGTTGCTTGAATAAGTGTCAGGGAGAAACACTCAACACACACAAACTATTTGAATAAAAGACTTAAAGAAAATAATTGCACAAACTGAACATAAATTTCCTCGTCTTGCTAGGCCAAATAATACTCCGTACACGATGATCTCTAATGCATAACACCCTACAAACCTTCAGGCACTATTTATATAATTTTTAGAAAGACTCCTAAACTGCCAAGGGCTAAAAAACAAATCAAATAACAAGGCAAATCCTATCACTAGATAAGAGCAAATAAACTAAAGAATGACTCCTAATCTATTATGCTTCTTCGGTAAACTTCACGTCTTGCACAGCTCCACCAACTCGGTCGGCTTGCTATTGTTCTATCCGATTGCGACGCCGGTAGACTTGTCATGTACACGGTCGGTCGACATCAGGAAGCGCATAACCTTCGTAAACAGGAACTGTGGCTCACACCATCAATACTTGTTTGTTTACGTCATTGGATGCTTACAACTAGCATAAAGTGATAGAACGGCCTGGATACGTAGCTGACATATTCAAGGCCTCAAGTTGTCTAAATTTAGCATTCAGCATGAATCTTCTGCTCATGGTATAACCATAATAAGATAATAGCGTACCAATGATCCATTATGTATCACCACTATTCCAAATAGATCAGTGAGTTATCAGTGTATAACAAAATCTTGCTTGTAAAATCAACTGATCAAACAACCAATTATTGGAAGATAAATAGATGATTAATCAAATAACAATCACCTCTCGATCTACTTCTGTTAGCTAACGAAAGTGTGCAAAATGAGTTGCTTTAAATAGAATGACTGCACTACAAACTGACAGGCGGAATATTTTGACAGATTGAGTTTTGGCCGGGGAGTCGGAGATTGTACTATATACTGGTTTTGAAAAGGAAATGAAATGACGTTGAAATATTGAAATGAAATGCAATTACATATTGACATTTATGGCATGAAAAGCAATTAGGTCATCCATTGCCCAAACCCAAAAATCCAGCCACAATTTTATTTTTCAGCTAATATGTTAGTATTTCACTTTTAAGCCACAACACATAATTAAGCCATAAAATTTCAGCCTAAAATTCAACCGCAATCCTGTTTTTTTCATTTCATCATTTTAATTATTATTTTCCAATTTCATATCTAAATTTAAATTGTGATATTTGTAAAATACAAATAAATGACCAAAAATTCAAAAATTACTTAACTAATATTTTTAAAATATTGCAAAGTTACATTAATTAGATACTGAAAATTACATAATTAAAATTCGTTACATTATATAAATAAAATAATAAAAATTACATAATTAAAAAAATACAAAATATAAATTTCCAAGTTATTTATTTATTTATTTATTTATTATTATTATTATTATTTTTACAGTAGCTCGGTCAAGGTTTCATGTTGTCGCCTTCTGGTTTCAGTCATCATCAATGTGTCTTCAGATTAATCGTTCCCAAGGCGGGAGTAGAGTCGGGAACCTAAGGTCGTCTGCAGGTGCATTGTTCGCCGGAGTTTTTCTCTCCGCCTTCATTTTTGCCACTTTGTGACCCATATGACGGGTCTCCTGCGCTGACTGTGTGTCAAAACTCTTTTCCATCATGATATTCAGATCGAAGCTATCGGTGTCCCTGCTGGTTGAGTATTGGTCGACCAGAAAACTTCGGGTGGTTCTGAAAAATTTTACACACCTCCTCGTACTTGAATTGTTTATTTTCATTGTTGTAGAATACATAGTGAGCATGTGCTCGAGTATCTACCTATCTATGGTCGCTCGACTATACGTTATGCAAATTGTTGATGTAGCAGACGAGTTTGGAGTCGTCTTTTACATCAAATCTCAATACTTGCACAGATGGTTGTAATCGCGCTTAAGTACCCATATCGATTTCAGAGCGTTGTATTTTTTAGCGATCTTCTCCCAAAACATTAAAACCATTTGCCCATTGTCGATAAGATTGGAGACGTCGACGTAACACTTCGACAATACCTTCGACTCCCCCAACCCATACTCATTTCCACCTTCAAGCATACTGAAAGCCTCCTCATTTCCCTTTCCCTTTTGCTGAATGGGATAGTTGCACCAAAAATGATACGGATTGGATCAGTCTCCCTAGACCGAGAATCCAGTTTGATCACCCTACGAGCGTAGAAAACCTCGACCCGTGGGCTATAAAATTAGCCAAGAACCTTGGTATAGTTGAACGCCATAAGACTTTGCTCAAGTGTCTTGATGAGTTCTAAAACAAGTGAAAAACTCAACAAAGAGAATTCAACTCATAAGGCAAATGCCAATTTTCGTTTATATTTAAAGTATGCCCAAAAACATTTGGTTACAAATCTATTATAGGCTAGAAAGCACTCTAGAGAGCCTCACTTATTCAACACTACTTAAGACACTTAAATTGGCTCATAATAACTAAAAAGTAAATCCTAAACAATTGATGTGGCTCTAGGAATTCAAAAACCACCAATTAACATAAAAATGTAACATAAAATGACTCTTTATTTTGGGCTGCTTCTTTTGAACGAAAATGCAGCCTTTGATCTTCAATTTAAGCCTAGAAAGTGTGATAAGTAATGAGCCCACACTTTAAGTATAAGCCAGCCCATCAACTTCAATAAGGCCCAATGTAGATTGGTCTTATACTTGGGCTTTTATTTCAGCAGTTAAAAACATGATGGACTCTTTTATCTTCTTAGCTCTAGCTCTTGTAATTGGCCCACTTTGAATAATTAAGAGATCCATCTTGTTGTCCTTATGCAGCTCGTATGCGCCTCCATCATTCCCTTATTCTTCAAGAGGATTCGCCCTCGAATCTAGTTCACCAAAATAAGGAGATAAATCAGAAACATTGAAAGTAGCACTTA
>JAYDZE010562849.1:0-12518 GCA_034509125.1 Monilaria moniliformis | reverse complement strand
TGCGGGTCGTGTTCGGGTTTGAATGTAGCAGGTCGGGTTCGTGTTCGGGTTGGGAGTTTTCTTAACAGGTCGTGTTCAGGTTTAACTTTATCGGATTGGGTCGTTATGAGGTCGACCCGATAACAACCAAATCTGTACGATTTGCCAGCCCTAAATTGTAAAGTAAAGGGAGAATCTGGTATATTTCAGAAAATAAAATACAATGCAAAACCATGAATCACGAAGAAAGACGCGAAATTTGAGAATTCCCAAAAGTAGTCCCTTTTTACACCTCAAATGGTGCCCATTTTATCAAGGATTTATTTAAATTTTATTTATGTATTGGGGATTGGGTCATTCCTCATTCAAACGTTAGCTCACCGTTCCCACTCCCTCAAAAATATTTTCCGATCGCGACATGTCTGAACCCCACCTCCCGCCCGACCCGGTTCCTCACTCGGAACCCACCCCCACCGACCCGCTTCTGGAAACCGGCGCCTACATCGACCCGGCTCGGGATCACTCGGCCGCCGGCGCCGAGTTGCCCCAGCCCACGCCGGAGTTCGCGCCGGGCGTCGTCATTGCGGCCGAGCCCATCTCGATGTACGTCCCTGGGGATGCCTCGGCCGAGGCGACGCCGCGGGCGGTGCGCCGGAGGGATCCCGAGGAGATGTCCAAGCGGCCGAGCTGGCTGCCGGAGGACTGGAAGATTGACTTGAAAGTGCGGTCTTCTGGAGCCTCAGCTGGACTCATTGATCGAGTAGGTTTTATTTTTTCGCTCTTTGTTGAATGCTTTTTTTTTTTTTGGTCAATTGATATGTGTTGGTGTTTGTTGTGTGTGATTGAGTGAGATGCTATTTTGTGCGGTTTTGAACTAAATTTTGATATCTCGTTCGGTGCAGCTTGCTCCGTTTTAACCTGTCTTTCGGTTGTTTGGTTTTTAGGAGGTTTGCAATTGAATATATTCCAATTCTTGTTTATTTTCAGTATTTAGTAGCAGTCTTTGTTATGCAGTGAGCAGATTTTAGGGTTTTTAGGAGTCTTGACTTGAAGGCCTGTGGACACATTAAGTCGAGTGAGTATTAGGTTGAAATTGAGATTACAAAATAGATAAATACCAATAGCTTAAAACCAAACTCGTTGAAGTTGATGGTTGTTTATTCTGATGTGACAATTGTACAACTCTTCTCCCATTTAATTGTAAAGTTAAGCTCTTTTCAACGTGGTTAAATGAGTTATACCTAAAGAAGAAGAATCAGCACCAACATTTTTAGATAGCAAAGATGTCTTGTTCGAGTAACAACTTGATGTCAATTTGAATTATGATTAGTTTCCTATTTGGGACAACATAGCTTAACTGTTATAACATAAACCCGTATTCAAACTTTGCTTGCTTTTCTTGGATGCTGTGTTTGTCTGCTAGTGTTAATTTTCTTGATTATTTATGCGGTTTGTTTATAATGTAGTAGACATGTGGTATGTTATAAGCGCATCTGATAGTTTTTATTATCTTTCCTTTCCTGAGAACATACTTGCCATTGTAGGATTTCTAGCTTCAAACAATGTTTCTTCTTGTCCAAGTGTATATCCTTTGGTTGCTGATATTTTTTAACCTGGATCTCAAAGTTTTTTGTGTAATGTGTTCTTGACCTGGAATTCATAGTTTTTCATGTAATGTGTATTCAGGGAAGTATTTTCTAGCATCGAGTAATTTTTTTAAGAAAGGAAGAAATTTAAATTTGATTCCTAATTTAGTTGAGTGTAAAGAAGAAAATTCTTGTCTCTTCTAGTTGGTAGAAGGGTGAGTTTTGAGGCTGGTCCATTATCTGGGGAGTTGGCAATGAAAAATTTCCTTCGTGATCTATAGTTATGTTGGTAGTTGATGCTATTGGATTTTGAACAAGGATAATAGAGATTAGAGATGGAAGAATTCTAGTTTCTTCTGTCTCCCCAGTCTCCACTATGGTTGCTCGTAGTGTCATTGTGAAGGTGGTGATTGGCTTGCATGATTATTCTCTACATTCACTTTTAAAGAAGATAATTACATATTCTGGTTAGGATTGTTTTCCTCAGTTGACCTTTATAAAGTTAGAAAATCTAATATAAGAAGGAAGCTTTAGGGAAATCAGCTGAGTATGTAGAGGCTGGAGAAATATCAAGTAGATTTGTGGTTGTGGGGCTGTTTGAAGATTAAGCACGTAAATTGGATCGGTTATAAGATTTAATTATTTAGGTGTTTTAATACCATTCATATGCATTTCTAAGTCTTTGTGGTATTGGAAATTATACCGGGTACCTTCTAAACACTTCGTCCTCTTTGATTATGCCCACACATGTCAGTCATTGCTCGTGTCTTATTCGAGAATTTGCTTTTAAGGCACTTTTTTAGTATCTGCTAGTTGTGTCATTTACTTCGTAGTTGTGTCTTTTTCTTCCATTTCCAACTTGTTGCTACTTGTTTAATAAGATGGCTCGTTAAACGAACTTAATTGTTGACATGAGCTGGACAAGATGTGGGGCTTTTGTTTTTAGCATCTTAGACACGACATCACTCAAAAGATTAATGAATCTCCACCCGTTAAATTTTATGCTAAAATTAGGCAATGAAAGTATGAAACTATGGTATGATTAAATAGTAAAATAATTGAACACTAACCGTATATTTTTTTGGTAGTCAATTTCATATGTAGTTCAATTCTTGATGATTCCGAATCAGCACTCACATAAATCTAATGACCCTATTAATTCATCTTTTTGTCCCGCCATTAATTATTTGTTACACAAATATGTTATACAAAACTCACGGTGTTCAGGTGACTGCTTCTATAGAAGGATTGTAATTGTATAATACCCCCTTTTATGATCTCAATAGTAGTTTTCAAATATAACATCCTTAATTTTGATTTGAACTTGTAGGAATATTTTGCATATAAGTTGCGTAAAATTGATTGTTTTTGGGTTAACGAACTTTTCAAGATGATAGAATGTTTTTTATATTAAATGGAGTTCGAGTTATGAATTGGCTGCAAATATCAAAACCTTCAATGCACCTGAAAGGATCTGGAAGAAAATTATTAATTGTTCTTCTAGGAAAGAATTATGTCAAGTGACTCAAGTTTCAGTCATTCAGAAAAATAGAGGCATGATTTTGTATCTTTGAATTTTATTTCTAGAAAGAACTCCCAAAAAAGTGCCTGTTGACCTTAGTTTTCCTTCCTTTTTAAAAAAAAAATAATGGCGCATATTCAGAAATGGTTTCTTATTTTTCAAAAATAAAATCTTGGAATATTTTGGTTAGTCGTGTAGCGTTCTTCCTTTGGGAATTAATTTGAGCAATTTGATACACTCATTTACATTTACAATGATCCTGAATTTTGCAGTATTATGTCGAACCAACGGGGCAACGCAGATTTCGTTCGAGGGTTGAGGTTCTTCACTTTCTGGAAACAGGAAGTAAACCAAAGAGAAAAGCAACTTCTGAAACTGAGACTACGGTAAGTAAAAATCACTCATGGATTATGGTATCACTAATGCTGCTGTTGAATTCTTTTTTCGGGTTTTTCTTCTTCCTGAATTCTTTTGTGCTTATTATTGCTTCTGCAGCCTTCCAGGAGTCCTGCGAGCCAAACACAAAGGAAGTCCAACACGAAACGGAAGAAATCCGAGGCCTTCGGTTCTGACAATACACAACCACCACATGTTCTCAATGGCGTCCAGGCAGATAATGCCCAACAGATATGAAATGCGTAGACGGTAAGGCCAAGCGTGAGCATGACAGCGGTTATGCGCTTCTCTGGGATCTCTAACTGAAAGTCTGGAAGCGCTTGTTTTTGAGTTACCATAATTCAGCATAGATTCTGGTGGTAGACATTTTACTTGTTGCTTATATAGGATTCAAACATTATTTTGCTATTGTTTGTGAGTTCTCTCTGAACTAGATTAGACTTTTAATTTATAGGTCTTGTGGCATGTTCAGAGAATTCTTTTGTATTTGAAATTGTATTTGGAAGCCCGCTTGGAAGATAGTGATGTCAAAGTAGTTTCGTTGTTGTAGTAGAACTTTTGTAGAATACTTTGTTCCAATTGGTGAAGTGCATGAGGTTGCTCCAGATTTGGACATGGAATTATTATTTTTCCATGTGTTTGTGTTACTGCTACTAATATTTCATTAAACAAGGTTAACTTTGAGTCTAAAGGTCTCAAGTCCAAAGAAACTAAAAGCTTACGATGAAGTTTATGGTTGTCAGAAAAATTTATTGTTAGGTAGTCTAGGCGATGAGTTAGTTCATAAAATGTAAATATACTAACATAAGATAGATCATTTGACATTAGGTTTCTAGCTTTTACACTCTTTTTCAAAACACTTGTAGTCTAATTGAATATAACCTTATGAACCACCATGAAAGAGTTTAATAAATTAAGCTTAGAGCAACACAAAAAAGAATCCTACGTAAATTAATAAAATGTTCCCTGTGTCAAAGTTTGATATAATAATTGACATTTTTAACAATCATGTCTTGGAGTTCGATTTCTAGAAAGAAAATTAAAGAAGCGATGGTTCATGAAAGAATACGTATATTACTAATTTTAAAACTAAATCGAACACAAAATTTAATTAGGCACTAAACGTGCTCCCAATCTCCGGAAGAACCTTTATGATTCTAGGCTTCTAGCATTGTAGAGAGAGAGAGAGAGAGAGAGACAGAGAGGGTGTGTTCAACTTCTGCTGAAGTCTGGCTAAGCCAATTTTCTTCTCCTAATCTGCTGCCATTACTGACTTCAACAAATTCTTCAAAGTTGCCCAATTTGTCCATTCACCTTCATTCGCTAATAACTTTCATCAGTTTGCTGTCACACCCAGTTTTCATATTACCGCTGAAACAATCATTTAACACCATTTTCCTCCAATCAAACAATACTACAAGATTTGGTGAAGCCCAGCTCCTTGCAACCAAACAAAGCCTTCGATAATTTCAGAAGCTATTTTGATTCGCCCCTTTCATTCAGATGCTGTTCGTTACAATTTTGAGTTTTGATCTGTGAGTTTGTTTTCTTTTCGACTTCAATTCGTTTTTTCACCATTTAGGCTTTGTCAAACTTATAGCGAACTGGAACGTAAATGAAAAATTAGTGCTTTGAATATAAGTTTTGATTTGTGGCTAATTTTGTCCGACTTTGGAAAGAAAAAACAATCTTTGAAACCCTTCTTTCTTTTTTCTTCTCTCCCCTGGAGCTCGAAAATTAAGCAGAATCTGGCATTATTCTTAAGAACATTACAAGTGTTTAAGTTGAATAAGGAAGGGATAGGTTCATTACATTGGAAATGAAAAATAATGCCTCTTCTTGATGTTGGGTGTTGATTATCTTTAAATAATTTCCCCATAAGTGTATTTAATTTAGGTATTTTATGAACTCTGTGTGCACGTATCGTTTGTTATCGTGATTGTTATTGGTTAAAAACTGCTGCGCGGTCTCGGTTATAAATTTTGTGTTTGCTGGTGTGTGTGTCTTTTTATTTATTTTTATTTATTTCTATAGGTTTTGGGGAAGACGATAGGTCTACAGGAATCATGTCGAGACCAATGTTGCTTGTCTGTCTGTTGCTGATACTGATTATTACATCCCAATTTGAATGGAGACAGCAATTAGTAAGTGACATGGATACAAATCCGGCGGAGTCTCAGAAGCAACAACAGATCTCAAAGAGGGAGGAAGGTGTCAAAGAGAAGGTATTTGTAGGCTTGTAGCTTCTTCTAACCCGTATTCATTGGTTAGCGCTGTTAAGAAGTTATGAATTTATATTATGTGTACTCCTGTCTCTGTTTGGTACGCAAATGGGGCATGATACCATGTTCAATATTATATGTGTTCTGTGTGCTCTATTTTTTATTTTTTATTTTTTTTTATGTTTTTGAGGTTATATATGTTCGTCATATGTCTCTGTTTCTGATGGTGGACTCTGTCACTCTAGTGCTTGTCACGTGTTGCATATCCATTAAGTTGAAAGTGGATATTATATACCATTTAAGCAATCGAGTAATTTCCTTTTTGCTATTTTCGCCTTGTTTCACTCTATATCAGTGTTATGATTTAATCAGCTTGTACTTTTTTCTCATGCACATTTGGTGCATTCAATGTATATGTATATCACCATCCACTTGTTTCTCAAATGGAAACTGGAAGCACAATACCAGAAAACATCTTAACTGAATTAATGAGAAATGAATTTCCTAGAGATTATTTTCCTTTCGATAGGGTTTATTGTTACACTCTTGTAGGATAGCCCTTAGGATGGTTGGGTACTTAGTTGCGTAATGCTTAACGATTAAGGGGAATGGTGTATTGCGTAACTGCAAGGACTGATTCAATCCTCTTCCCGCTTCCCGGGGATGAGCTCATGACAGCTGCCTGCTCCAACTACCATCTATCTATACAAGATTTGTCCAAGTGCTGTAGTGCACTTTCTACTTGCTCTATCCTCCCAGGGATTTCATATGATTGACGCTGGACCTTGAAGAGTCTTCAAGAGCCACTTATTTCAACTAATATTCACATATCATCTGTGTTAAATTTATCAACTGCCACTCTACCTCCTCTATGTTGTCCTTGGCCATCTCTTATGAAGAAAGTTAACTCATCATTTTCTCCATTACTTAGAGAAGTGACCTAAGAAAAGTACATAATTGCAGTTGTTGTACAAAAACTTGTAGTTTGTTGTTGCGACCTTGGGGAGTAACAAATAACGAAAGAGCTCATATGTTTAAATTTTGTTGTCATCTTTGCAAAATTATCTAATTCTACCACTGAGCCAGAAGACCAGCTTGGAAACACAAGAGGAACTATCAAAATCGAGCCAGCCTCTTGTTATTGGATTGCAAGCCAGTGCTTCTTCATAGAGAACTGGTATTTCGTGTCTCACTAAGAAGTGAGAAAGTAGATCTTGAAAACGAAAAGGTTGCCCAAGCTTAGTAGGAAAAGGGCATTTTTGCCACTATAGGCTGTTGGCACTACATAAATGACACATATTGGGATATATACTTAGAATAAGGTTAAATTTTCTTTCCCTTGGGTCTAAGTTCTATTTGTGTATGTCTAGTGATTAAATTCCTTCTATTCCGTGATTGACCTCTTCACACCCAGCTTTGAGCGCAGGAGCTAATGCAGCTCTGACTTAGAGGTGCAACAATCAAGCCAAATCCAGTCAATATGTGTTACTGAAGCCCGACTTAATCGAGCTTAGGTTTACCTAAAAAACATCCTCCTCAACTTATTCGAGTTTAGATTTTTGGGCTCGAGATCAACTTCATTGTTGCCATTATCAGATAGCCTGATTGTAGGAGCTTGATTATATGAATTTAGAGATTCTCTTATTTTCCTTGAATATATCACTTAGAAAGTGTTTGAACATTCACAATTTTTTCAATCAATACTGTCAGAAATTCTTTCATATTTCCATGAGCAGACACTGTCTGGAATAAACAAGAGTGACCTCAGCAGATTAGGGAAAAATGCCTATACCCTTCAATAGGAAACACAGTTTATTAGAAAACAAAAATAGGGGAAATTTTCACAAAAGCTCTTAATGGAACTCGGGTTTACTTACATTTGCAATAAGTCAGGCACGATGATATCTATGCTCCAGCTTGCGGGGAAATTTTATAAAAATAAAAGATGCAAATATTTATACTCTAATTAAATAGCAATAGGGGCTTGATTATATGACATTATAGGATATATGACTGTAGAGATTTTCTCTTTACTTCCTTGAATAGGTATCTTAAAAAGTATAAATGTATATATTTATACTCCTTACAATTCTCCTATCAGTATACACAGAAACCCTTAGGTCTTCCGTTGAGTACACAACTGTAAACTTCACAAACTCGATTCAACATGCTTAACTCAATTGCTTATAGAAATTGTTTAAGACCTAACACAATCTCGATTAGAAAGGCTGGAATGAAACTTACTTCATGTTAAACTGTGTATAAATAACTAAACATATTAAGGGTGAAATGTATAATATGCTAGGTTGTATGAGGATGAGATCATATTGAGTCAAGGATTGTGAAGCTCGATCTCGGGAGTTACAACTTGATTAATTGTTTTCAAGTTTCCGTCCCAAACCTTAATAGCTCAGAGGTTGGTGTAATTCTGTTACTCCTCATCGACTCTAGTCACTCTACCTCTCTCCTAAGTTTATGAACAAATGAAGTAAGGTTCTAAAACTCTTCATTTAGTTGCAGCTCCTATTTTTAAGGTAATGAGCAGCTCGTATAATGTAATGAGTTTAACTACAACTTTAGGAGCTTGATCTTTCTGCTCTATTGCGTGCTAAACAAAACAAGGATGATTACTGCAATAGGTCCTGGTTTTGGGAAACCATTAATAGGGGGGGGGGTGCATTTGCTATTGATGGTTAGCCTAGATAAATCAAAATAGTATAGGCTAATCCATTATTTATTAAGATGAATTGGAATTTAGGATATTCTATGGCCCTTGATAATTTCTATAATTTGAGCTAATATGCTTGATTCATATCCAATTGAAAGGTGTAGGATTAGAGAAATTCTAATCATAAGGTTAAAAATACTCGATCATGTCTATTATCATTCTTGAATAGTAAACACCCCCGGTCCCCCACTAATAGATGCTGATCCTTCCTGTCAAGA
Organism: Monilaria moniliformis; assembly: GCA_034509125.1. Lineage (NCBI taxonomy): Eukaryota > Viridiplantae > Streptophyta > Magnoliopsida > Caryophyllales > Aizoaceae > Monilaria > Monilaria moniliformis. Next base: position 3,867 of record JAYDZE010562849.1, on the reverse strand, counting down.
ACAATATTCAGAAAATTAGCTCTTATCTGTTCTGTAAATGGGTTCATATCTGTTTTTTTCTTAAAACTGAAGTATGTTTCCCCCAGCTGAACTAAGATTTTGGTTCATATATTCTGAATCACAACTTCAGAAACATTCTTTGTAAATTATGAATCTCATATTGCTTGCAGTATCATGACATTTACTAATTAAGTACATTTCCTTGTTTATATTAATGTGTACAGAGTTGGTCTAATGTTGTTGTTGCTGCAGATAATCTTGTCACAGGAAAAGAGCATCCAGAGACTGAATGAGGTTGTTAAGAGTCTCAGGGAACAACTACAGCAATGCCGGAGCAGTAATGAAACGATGTCGAATGCCACTTTCAGCTCCTTATCTGAAAGTGTGATTGAGCTTGAGCGCCAACAAATTTTAGAGGACTGAACCCCTTGTGTACTATTTACATAATGCTTGTGTAATGTTTGAATAGTTTTTTTGTTCTTTTATTTTTTTTCCTTTTCTGTGTAGGAGTTGTATTGAAGTCCAAAATACGTTGTTCTAATCAAAAGTACCTCTTGTGCTGTTTTGTGTTAAGGCAAAAACTTGGGTATATCAATCTCAATTAATGACAATTAGGATTTAACTAGGTCAGATGCACTGGGGTGGGATGTACCTCATTTTTGAAATGGGGAACGAAACTTGTCCATGGGGACACAATTTCCGGCAAGCAAAACGAGATTGTTTTGGAACAAGAACTGATGGTAAAAAATGATATAATTGGAAATGAATATGGACTAGTAAATTATGGAATGTATAAATAGTAGATGCCACCGTCTCTGTTTATTGCCAATTATAGAATATTGAAATTGCGAAAGCGTACGAGTCTAGTCTAGGAGATGAGGCCAAAAGGCGGGATATGAGGATGTAGGTCAACTGTTTTTTACTAATTAGATAAAAGGGTTAACGCCACTTTCTAAAAACATGAGCGAACGATCTAGACCATGTGATTCAAAATTCATCAATCAATTTCAAGTTTCAATTTTTTTATATTATTTTGATGATACAATTAGTACATGTTGAGAAGATCGGTATAAAATTTATATATTTTTTAGATTGTCATAGAATTGAAAAATATGTTAAATATTGATATGGAAAGTGATAATGAGACTAAATAAAATAAGACAGACTTGTGTGTGGCTGTTTCTACCCAAGTAATAACTAAATGTATTGATTAGAGATTGATTTAAGGTTAATTAGATGTTATTAATTAAAATTTTAATAAATGAATAAAAAAGGGGAGGAGGACCAGATGCACGGTGCGGGCAAATAGTTCTTGACTACGTCTTATAATAATACTAGCATGTAATTCGTCGAAATTCGATGGAGACCATTTCTCGTATTATTTTAAATCATCTTTGTTTTAGTTATTGAAGAAAAAGTAATGATGATTGAATTTGACATCTATTTTTGTTTATATATTATGAGAAATCTACCACATGGTGTCTTTCCGAATGCACAAATAAGATTATTTTCTTGAGGAAAATTATTATCTTCTCGAAGCCATAAATCCGATACTTTTGTAAAACTCTAGAAAAGTATTAATTCATCTATCTATAAAAATATATCACAGTTTTTTTTTTATTATCCATAAAAAATGTGTATCACTTTTTTTTTAATGGGACACTTAGTCCTTAAAATCAAATCTTACAAAATACTTATTGTATACCAAAAAATTAGTCATCACTTACATTGATTCAATATAGTGAATCACCCATTTGGAACTGAATCATGTGGCACGATTATCCAGTTGTGGCATGCTGGTGGAATGTCATTTTTAATTGGGCCAAACAAAAAATGGTAAAAAGTACAAAAGAAATCTAAGTTTAAATTTGAAATATGTCCAAATTTAATTTATTTAACGATAATTAATCCTAATTAGTGATAGGACAAGTCCAAATCTACCCACCCATTCATCTACACCCCATCATTACCCGTTCCCTCAATTCTAATTACATGTACTTATTATTTTTATTTATGGATAAAAATCATTGCATCAAAAATATTTTGAATTATAAAAAAATATTTATTGAAACAATGAACTGTTCACTTTTTTAATAAAAAAATATCGTATCTAATTTTGAACTCGGTAGAGTAGCGTGCAGGGATGTCAGTTCAGCTCGAAATCTGCGGGCTAACCCGAATAGCTTGTTAAATTTAGAGGATTGGGGTTTGAAATTTCTAACCCGATAAAATTTCAACCCGATTAGCCTGCAACCCGAGTTTGCTTGACCCAAAACCTGATAGGTTGGCCCTAGGTGCAATTATTGCATATTCTTACGACTTGTTTGACAATTGGTTCGACACTTTAAAATTAAAATAATTTTGATAAAATGAATAACTACAAAAAAATAAAATTAGATTAACCTTCCAATTTATATCTAATGTATATATATACATTAGATTGTTATTAATATGATATAATCATAAATAAACGAATTGAAAATTTCAAGTTCACTATAAGAAATATTTTGAATTCTAATGCATGCTTTAAAATTTATTAAAATGTGTTTATATTTCATTTTAATTTTAGAAATCTTAATTATGTTTTTTTAACATATCAAAATCCATCGTAACTTATTTTCATAAGTTAAATCATTCAACAACTTAAGATTAATCAAACATCATTGTTATCTAATGTCAATTTTTAAATTTTTATACTAATAATAACTTAAGTATATATTTTAAAATCTATCCAATTAAATATTATACGTTCTATAAATATGAGTAATTTTTCTCATTAACCATTAGAAAAAATAGTTTCGTCTTTAGCTTTCAGTCCGATTAGCCTGAAACTCGAATGTTTATGGTTATGGTTGGAAATTTCTAACCCGACAAAATTTTAACCCGATTAGCCCACATCCAATTAATCCACAACTCAAGTAAAACTAACCCAAAACCCTATAAATTGACCCGATTGACATCCCTAATGCATGCCTCGGGGAATTGCACATTACATGTAAAAAAAAATTACCAATTGAACACAAGAACTTCGCTTCGTTCTATGTTCCTACCTTATCAATCCACACATAATTCATCATTACAAATATCATGAAAATATGGGATAATATTACTCACTCCGCCGCATCAATTTAATCTATTATTTCATTTTGAGATATCTTCTATTATAATTCACCTTTTATTTGATTTTTTTGTACTAAAATTACTTTATTTAATGTTTATGAAAACAATATATGAAACAATAAATAAGGGTAAAATAAGAAAATTGCGCACAAATGATAATTTCTATAGAATATTAAATAATATATTTATATTGTGTGAGAGTTGAATATTAAGTATATTGGGAGGAAGTAGTATTAAATGAATAGAGAACCCAACATGAATATAGGTTTGATGTGATATGACGAGAAGAGGTGGAACAATCCATAAACGATGTGGTCGGACATTACTAAGCTTGGTTCCAATAAATCCCTCGAACTTAACTTCTGAGTATTTATTTATGAAAATTAAAGAAAGAGCTATCTCTTCGCTCACCACCATATTTAACTACCACTCTCACATATATTTAAGGATTCTGTTTCTTTGTATTCAATATGTATGTCAGTCTGGGTTGCTTCAAAAAATTTAAAGCTTCTATAAATTATATAATTGTCTTAAATTATACATATATATATAGGGAAGCTCTAAGGTGAGATTTACCCATATATGCTTAACTAAGAATGTATATAAACTATTAGATTAATAAATCAACGGTTTAGATTGACTCTATGTTTGTATCAGCTTAGGATTACACTTGTATCAGCAAAGGGTATAATCGTAAAATAAAATCCCACGATTTAAGGAAAGATCCTTAAATCATGGGATTCGCCA
>JAYDZE010562838.1:0-12520 GCA_034509125.1 Monilaria moniliformis | reverse complement strand
CGTCCTGATTTATCACATGCTATGAGTGTAGTTAGCAGATATATGGCTAATCCGGGTAAAGAGCATTGGAAAGCAGTCCAGTGGATTTTGAGATATTTGTGTGGTACTTCTAATGCTTGTTTACAATTTGGAAAAGATAGAAATGGACTTGTTGGATATGTAGATTCAGATTTTGCTGGTGATTTGGATAAGAGGATATCTATTACAAGTTATGTATTTACTGTGGGAGGTTGTGCAATCAGTTGGAAAGCTAGTCTACAACACAAAGTTGCTTTATCTACTACAGAGGCAGAGTATATGGCAATTTCAGAGGCTATCAAAGAAGCTTTATGGTTGAGAGATTTGTTTGCTGAACTCTGTGGTTCTACTGATTGTACTACTATTTTCTGTGACAGTCAGAGTGTTATATTCCTCACTAAAGATAAGATGTTTCATGAGAGGACGAAGCATATTGATGTTAGGTATCACTTCGTTCGTGATGTTATTTCTTGTGGAAATATCAAAGTATCTAAGATCAGCACTCATGAGAATCCCGCTGATATGTTGACGAAGGTGATTCCTATTGCTAAGTTCGATTATTTTTTGAGCTTAGTTGATATTCATCATTTGAATTGATACTATGGATTTCTGGAGCATGAGGCATTTTTGATGGAGATTTAGTTTTGTTTGATGTATGGAATTTGAGAAGGAATTTCGGCTTAAGGTGGAGATTTGTTATATTTATGTGATCCTCATTCTTGACCTTTGGAGGATCTGTGGAGTTAGTTTGTAACGGCAAGTCCTTTGGTTTTCATTTGTCAGACTATCTAGCCACTCACTATCAATTTATGATGGCATTATGTATCTCACCTTTTTCTATTCCTTTTGTGCACTTATCTATAAATACCTTGTTGGTATGTAGATGAATATAGATAATCTTTCCTTGTTGTAATCTCCTCCAATTATAGTGCATCTATTTGGTTACTTTCGTGCGCCCTTGCTTTTCTCCCGATTTGGGTTTCTACGTAAAAAATCTTGGTGCCATGTTGTTTTGATTCTTTGTGTTGCATTGTTGTATTGTTCCTATTTTGCTTCCGCATTGCGTTGTATAACTATTATACAGATACCACATAACACCCTGCACAAAGTTCCGGATAAACGTGAGATATCCAAGATCTGATGGCCCGACTTCGAAAGCTTCACTGACTTCTTTGTAAACAGCTGGAAGGAGATTCTCATCAGCACGCTCCATTATCGCAGCCATGTTGATGATAATTAAAGAGAGAGAGATCCCAAAAAAGGTTCTTGTTCTGTAGTAAATGAACACAAAACGTATCAGATATTGCATCCAAAATCTTTTCAGAGCGTCCAAATAAAATAAGGAAAGTATTAAGTATGAACTTTTGGCTATTTCCTTACTGATATGTGAATGACTACCAAATGCACAAATATCATATATGAGTGTTAAGATCTATATATACATATCGGCTAGGGATGTAGATGAGAAAAGCTATTCAAGCCTCAGTTTGAGAAAAGCATGTTCAAGCTAGTTTAGTAAGGCTCATTATTCATAAATTGAGTCAAGCTTGAGCATGACACCTCTCAACTCAATAGGTAACCAAGCTCATTAACAAATTGATGAGCTAAATCGAAAATATAAATTTTTAAAGTTGTATTTGACTTGTATTTCTATACTTTAATTAGTGCTAAGTATATTAATTATCTAATTAACTTAAACTTTATCAAAAGATAATGGATTATAGTAAATATATGGGTGAATACCCATTTTTGATAAAGCATATGTAGAAACTACGACTTTTATAAATACATGTAAAAATACCCACTTTACAAAAAAGTCATTGAATGTGACAAATTTGCATGGAAATCTGTGAAACGCTGACGAACTGATCCAACAGAAGTTGCAAAGCCAGAGCTGCTGAAAGTTTGGCAGAACTGGCTTGACACACTTCTGATCCGTTCAAAAAGTCAAAGCTATGGAAAGTTTGAAAACTAGCATCTCCATCTTGGCTAATACAAATTCATTGAGAAATAATTTCTTCAGAATATAAATGTGGATACCACCAAAGTGACATCAATAATAATCCACATTGCAGAATGATTGAATATAGGGAGGTCATGCTTTCTGCCTAATATGTGGATTAGTTTGAGACAAGAAATTTCTACAAAGTTAATATATTGCATTGTAGTTTACAACCAATAAATTGAAATATTATTAGTCTGCGTTAGATACTATATAGAAGGTATCCTGCTTCATCCATAAAAAGGAATATCAGAAACTAAAACAAGATGACAATCAATTGCAAATACTCACAAGCTCTATATCAGTTCAGATACTTCAGTATTAGAACAAGAGCAAGCATGAATTGGGGTATGTTGGGTTTGGAATAGTTTAGGTTTTCGAATAGGGAGATTTGAACTTAGGATACTGTTTACTATTAAAATTGTATGTATATTCTCAAATTAGCAAAGGAAGACATAACTTCCAGGTACTGAATATATCATAACTCTCTACCTCAAACACAAAAGAGACTTAATAATTTACTTAGGGGAATGCTAAAACTAGTCAAACAGTGTATGCTGCCGATATCAAATTCAAAAATTAAAAAATAAATAAATATATATATATATATATAATATTAGAGAGTGAGAGAGAGAGAGAGAGAGAGAGAGAGAGAGAGAGAGAGAGAGAGAGAAAGAGAGGAAATGGGTTCACTCACTTGTTCATGCTGCCAATCTTCTTCTTTCCTGATCTTATTAAGCTGCTGCAGACAATAGACAAGCACCTGTTGTAGAAAAGACTTTAACAAAACTATGTTCTTGAAGAAGTAACAAAATGTTCAAAAAGTAAATAAGCTTCCTGTATTCAACTCACGCTGAATATGTGTAGCGATTAATGCAGAGGTCAAAACTCTTGCATTATTGCTAGAAATTAGAGACAAATCAGAGAAAGGAGCAATATCACCAGACGAGATAGATAAACCAAAATCGTCATAATTTACATTAATATTCTACAATAGTAGGTTCTCGTAAGCATCCTAGCCATCCTACTAGGTGCATAATAGCATACATATATGAATATTTGATGCTTTGAGTATACAGTACACTAAGGTTTTGTATTCTTCAATTGAAGAATTGCAGTTTTACCAACAAACCAAGGCTTAAAATGGTTAATTCCTAAAAGAAGATCACAGAAGTTTCTTCGTGTACCTTTGAAACTACTCGGTGTCGATGAATTTCAAGGAACGGCTGCAAAACAAGTAGCTGATAAATCAATTTGCAAATGATACTTTTTTAGGACTGGGGATAGGTGCTCTTGAAACATAAGGAAGATAAAAGGCATCCCCATAAGATAGTCAAAGAATTTAAATGCCTAGATTAGATTTCAGAATGCTACTAACTATAACAATAGCCTGATAAAGAAACAGTTGCAGATTACCCTAAAAAATATTTTAAAAAAATAAAGGGAGAAGAAACAGTTACATTCATCACCTCATTAATTGCAAAACCACTTAATTCAGAGAATAATATCCAGTATAAATTTTTACAACGGAATCCCAAAAATATACGAGGAAAAAGGAATCCTCACACTCCTTTTCAAAATCCTCATTTTAAAAAGTTGTCTGGGGGCTCCTTTTCTAGCACCTATGAATTTGAGATTTTTAGATAGCAGAATATCAAAAGATGTCGAAATTAGCTAACAACTTCTTCTGTTCCATTAGGTTGCCTCTAGATTAAAGGACCTGAAACAAATCCACCCAAATATACAGTGAAATTCAAACACTTTAAAATGAGAGCAATGAATTTGAAACCTAACATAAATCCTAACAATCAACAATTTACTGCCACATATTTCAAATCCATTCCGAGATCCTTCAATCAAAATGCAATCTACGTCGCTCTATCTTCCCTCAGATATTATCCGTGGTCAGTTCTACATCAAATTGAGCTCTAGTTCTCAACGGTTCCATTACGAAGCAAATTTCTAGACCAGAATCTCAAGCTTTCAGAGCAATCATCTCAACCAGCAGTTGACCAAACGAGGAAATCTGAAAAGTTGCAGAACCTCAGATCGAGTCAGGAACCTACCTCGATGCGTATTATGGCTCGGATCGGCGTTCCTACGGCGGCGGTCCGGCTGAGAAAGGGGGCTTCGGTTGAATGTCAACAGAGTGTAGGAGTTGGACGCAAAGATACGTTAGAGTATCCAGCCATTGAGCCAGATCATTCTCCCGCCACGTCAGCGCCCGCCTATTATTAAACACTGAATTCTCCCACATTCACGTGTGCGACGATTCATACCAAGTTTTTGGAATTATTTTTTGTTTTATCTAATAACTTTACCATAATTGCATTTTGGGCCCAATGATATTTTTAAGGATTAATTATCTATAAATACACTAGCTATATCAAAATTGTTATTTTTTATTAAATCTACTTTTTTAATAACAGAATACATAAATTTTTATTTTTTTAGGAATCTAATCTGAACTACAATTTCAGCTACACTTAAATTTATGTGAAAATCGAAGGTAAAAAATATGGCATTTTGTAGTACTTCTGAACATCAGAGACTACATCTAACTTCTGAAATATCAGACGGTAAGAGATCCTTGTGGAATGGCACTCTGGAAGACATGCCTCGAGTAGAAGTCGAGTGCATAAAAGACATACGTTCAACAGTCAGATGTGACACTTTTAAAATCTTGATTATGACGCTTAAAAGTTAGTTCGGAAGTTAGATGTGGTCTCTGATGTTCAAAAGTGGTACAAAATGCCTTAATTCTTAAGATCCTATTCGATATGCTATTTATCTGCATATATTCAGAAAAGGACTTATCCGTTGCTCATATATACTTCATCCGTCCCATTTGAAGTGTCTCATTTTTCTTTTTGAATTGTCTCATTTCAAGTGTATCATTCAATTTTAAGAAACAACGTTTAATTGTGTAATTAATTAGCATAATTACTCCAAAAATCCAATTATCTTGTCTATCACTTTTCTCTCTCTCTAAAAACATATGTGGTCAGTGTACTTTATACTTCAACCCCATTTTTCCTAATATCCGTGGTCATAAGAAATGAGACATTTCGAATGGAACCGAGGGAGTCTGGTTTTTCATTTTATGTGAGCAACTTATCTTCGTATGCGCATTTGTGATAATAGAATATTACAATATCATTATTTGTAACTATTCTTCATGTTGATGATGATAAGATTCACGAAAAATAATTTCACATAAGTAAAACTTGTTAGGCCATCAACGGCTCCGTCCTTTCGTCGTCTCTTCTCTTCAACTATTCAGCAACTATCATGAATGATGAGTCTCACTTCACCTTTTACCTACCTATTACTCAAGAAATAGCGTCCACAATCATATTCTTTAAACATCTCTTCCATAATAAAAAGAAAAAAAATTAAATAAAAAAACAAAACGAACAAACACACACACGGTGTCTCGCTGACTTTCCCTTGGGAAAGAGACGCTCGTCCCTTAGCCGCCTCTGCTTCGCGGCTCGCGGCCGTCTCGCCGCTGTGGGATGGGCCAGCAAATTGTGTTGCGCATGCTCTTACACTTTTAATTTCTTCTCAAAAGTACCAATAATTCATATATATAAAACGAGATATATCTTATAATGATGCAATAGAAGATCTCGCCCAACATTATATAGCAAACTCAAGAGCCTCTCTCCCACATACTCGTTTCAACACATTTCTCTGCAATTCCGTGATAGAATTACAAAGAAGAATGGTGGTTGAGAGAGAGAGAGAGGAGGTCGTTTAAAAGTAGTTGGAAGAATGGTGTAGAGAGGAGACAGATTTCTTGGATGTGAGATGGGTGAGTGGTGACTAGGAAGGTCCATGGAATTTCTGACCAAAAGGGGAAACTGGATTCGCCGAGAGTACTTTACTGCCACCACTCTACATTTATGTGTAAGAATACCCATTTCCACATTATCAGATGTTTTTTTTCATTTTATTTATTTATTTAAATCTTCAATTTTTTTCTATTTATTTATTTTTTTCTATTTATTCCCAACCCTCAACGTGATGCTCTGCCACACGCACCAGCTGTGACATTAGCTGTCATTTTGACCCTTGTCTCTCTCTCTCTCTCTCTCTTCTTTCCAATGATAATGGATTCATCTCATAATTAATGGAATATTTAGCAATTAATGTAATGGGTATTTCGAGATAGTTTGGTTTCTCCTATTGCAGAATGCATGCAATTTCATAGATAAATATCACAAATAAACAAGAAATGTGTGCACTCCAAATTTTTGACAATTTTCCAGAATTGACAACTTAAAGCAACTCTAAAGATAAGAATCAAATTTAAAATACACATCAATATTCAAATGATTGAAATACAAGATAAAAAAGGCACTTTTGACCATCATGTGTCATTGGCTACTTGAATCTTGAAAAAAGTAAATTTTTGCTACAAGATTTGTGAAGAAATATATATAACTAAAGCAAAATTCTACTAGATTAATAATTAGCATATGAAAATTGGGAACAAACTACAATAACCCTGAAAAAAAAAAAGCTAGAGTTTTTTTTTTTTCTTTTTTCTTTTCCAAATACAATCAAGATTACAAACACAAACCTCAACAAGATCCTTCCTCCCCAAAATTTGCCATCCCAAAACCTAATAATTAACAAACACACCACTCCCATCTTCACCTCTTCAATCAACAAATTCCTGAAAAGGAAAACAAGAATCACATAACCACAGCACAGTTGGTAAGAAAGAGAGAGAGAGAGAGAGAGAGAGAGAGAGAAAGCAAACCTGTGATTGTGAGTTGTTGGTGCAATCATGATGAAAAGAGGAAGAAGGCCTTTTGTCACTCAGCTTCTTAGACCCAATGTGAGACTTCCTAAGGCCAAGAAACCCCCTCCACCTAGTGGGATTCTTGGGGGGCCTCAAGGAGAAGCTTCCAGAATGTTCCTGATTCTGATTCTCGTCGTCCTCGTCAATCTGCAGCTCGTCGCGGAGCGTCGTGGTCTTCCCGCAGCCCTCCTTCAAAGGGAGGAGCCTCCCCTTGCAGAAGAGCTCGTCCGCCGACATCATGGAGTAGTTGCTGACGGAGAACTCGAAGTCGGACGAAACGGGGGCGTCGCGGTAGTGGGAATGGGATCTAGAAGATTCGACGAAGTCGTTGGAGAAGGAGATTCTGGGGCTCATGGGAGGAGCCCCAGTGCCCTTGTTCTTCTTCTGCTCTTGGTTGTTGTACATGTCTCTAAACATGCCATGGAGCACTCACTACTAACACCAACATATGCTGCCAATTTCTCATCAAAAAACAAATTGCACAAATCAAATTTTCTCTCTCTAATAAATTTCACAGGGGACCCTCCAGCACTGTTGCAGTGCAGCAGTAGATGTTTGTATTTATATCAGATAGGGAGGGGACCTTTTTTGTATCTATAAAATTTTATTTGATTTTTTTTAGCGTCGAGGCATGCTCCCTCCGTCCGTGATATTTTGGCTCGACGATGCGAAGGAAAGTGAGTGGAAAAGTTAGTGTAATACACATCCCACTTTTATATATTAACTTTATAATAGAATCTGAGTGAAATGAGTTAGTAGAATTTAATGTCTATTTACCGAAATTAGTAAAATGAAACATTTTATCGTGAACGAGAAAGTAGATGCAAGACATTTTGTGGGATTTAGTTTGAAAAGCTTAGGCATGTCCCTCCAATTAGTGGTGGTTTGGGGCAGTGACTGTTTGAGTATTTACAGTAATTGGTTGAATTGGGGTCGGAAACAGTTAAAAACTTAAAATGTTGGTCAAATTCATGGTATGTGCACATTTTTTTTTTAATTTAGATATAAATGTATGTTGATAGATTCATGATTCATTACCCCACACTGTTTGAATTAATTGAAATCCCATCTTTACATTTAGTGTAATTGACCTCAAACTCAAACTCAAATTTAGTGTATATATATATGATTAAATAATTTATTTTGATTATTAGTATTTCTGAAAACCTATCTTTTTAATGAGATATGAGTCGAGCAAAATCATATCAAATTATAGAAATTATCAAAATTCACAGATTAGTTTATATTATTTTTGTCTATTTAAGAGGCATCTAATTCTAGTGATTGTGTATTTTTATTTTCATTATTAAGATTTCTCCAATCTGACCATTTTATTGAGATATGAGTCGAGCAAAGTTAGCTCAAATGATATAAATTATTCAATGGGTTTTGGCTATCCCAAAAGTATATCCAATCTATCTTAGTAAATAAGGATAATTGTCAATTAAATCATAACTTTTTGTTGACTTCTGGTCAATCCCATAATTTTTGAAACTAGAATATAAAATCTTAACTTTTGACATTTTCACAATGATCTCACGGATCAAAATTTCAGTGAAATTGGTGGTGACGTGTCGGCCGAAATTCATCGAAAAGTTATGATTTAAATGACAATTATCTCAATGACATCGTTTTGAAGAATGGGCGTTTTGTCCACGTCGAAAATTCCGGCTAACACGTCACCACCAATTTCACTGAAATTTTGATCCGTGAGATAATTGAGAAAATGTCAAAAGTTATGATTTTACGTTCCAGTTTTAAAAGTTATGAAATTGACAAAAAATCAACGAAAAATTATAATTTAAATTACAATTATCCCTAGTAAATAATGGACCACTCTATATATATATATATATATCTATTTAGGCTGATCCTAAAAAATAAACACCATCTAACATATGGGCGTAATAACAAAATACTTATAATGTGAAAGTATATATTTTATAAGATAAAATTGCATTGGGTAATGTTGGAATAATATTATGTGGCAAAAGGGAGTCAAAGTGTGAAATTTTGACTAGTACAAGGTGCTTGTATATGAAGATGTGATGGGATTTTGTCAAGACATGGGTAACTTTGTCCTAGAGTGTAAGATCTCAAGAACATATCTTGGGATACTTTGTGGGAATGAAGCCAATTTGTCACTTGGCTGAGTCATAGTGCTTTGTGTTGGATTCCAAACTAGAAGACATTCTTAGAAAGAGTACTATTTTGGCTATTACTATCACACACTCATTCTACCTTAGTAATATTCCTCATTGCCCAACTAAATCACACCATTCACTCATACTTGTTCCTTTTTGCCAAAGTGTGTGAGTGATTGGTTATTTGTTAAGTAGATGTAGTGATCATAAGATTATAAATGTGTAAGAAAATATAAATGCTAATGAGGTGGTGGTCTTTTGATATAGTACAAAATCATATTGGTAACATACTTATTATTTTTGAAGTCCACTAGGAGTTTACTATGTTATCTCTCAATAGATATTTAGTTTAGGAAAAAGAATCCTTCTAATTATTGAATTTTGGCCAAATTCCCATTTTGCATATTTATGTAGATTATTGTTCTTATATTTTTAATTATATATCTGATTTTATGACAGAGATGGATTGACCCTTAAATTGATACTGACATGACATGTCATATATCTGCCCATTTAGTTCATGTAGCAAGACTCGTCTATTTTTGCGATCGAATACTATATTGTGAGAAAATATTTTAATGAATTTTAGGAAGTCAGGTCAGCATCAATTTGAGAGTAAACTTACGTCCCTTTATTTTAAGGATGAAAAATCAAAATTTGGCAAAAATTTGATTACCTTCATATTAGCATCCCAATATTTTATAAGTTCTAACTTATAAGAGCAATTCACAATGGAAACAAGTTCAATTGAACATAATTTTTTTTCTTTTTTCTTTTTGAGATAATTTTGTTGCCTTTTCACACCCTACATTATTGAGGTCAATAAACAATAATTTAATTAGGTCCCAATATATCTCAACCAGTGATATATCTAAATCACATGTTTCTTTTTATTTATTATTTTATTTAATCAATATTTGGATTGTATGTATAAGACAATACCTTCTGTTAAATTATTACATACCCAAGGTGTAGGAGGGCATTTCAAAATTTTTAATACTATTTACTAGTACGTACATATTAGGCAGGGGATATATAATATATATAACAGAAAAAGAAAGTCACGGGATTTTATCTTATTTTCTTTTTACAATGAAAAACTATTCAAAATATCATAAACTATTAGTTTGTATTTTAAAATACTATATGTTAATATTCAAACAATACACACTATCAATTATTCAAAATACTCTAAGATCACGCTTGGTATGATAGAATGGAATGAGGGTGAAATTTAATGAAGGTAGAAAAAGAATGAATGGCTAATACCATGGGTTGTGGATAAATGACTATTCATAATCTAACGAGAATATTGATTCCAAATGTTATAACGATTCCTTCAACAATTTCGTACCAAACAGAGGAATTGAATGAATGCAAGAATGATCATTTCATTCCCACCTCCATTCTGTCATACCAAGTAAAAGAGCTAGATCAGAATATTGACTAAATTTGTCCATGAGAAAAATTCAACTCATCATAGAAATTCAAATTCATAACTTTTAGCGAAAATTCGAAACAATCCCAATACATACATACACACACACACACACACAGTGGCGTATGCAGGGGCCCCCCTACGGGCAATTTCCCCTTACCCCCTGCCGGAAAACTGTCATGGTCGCCCCCTCCCTTAGCCGCAGGCTCGCCCCGAAGAAGAATATGGCTGAAAAATTTAGCTTCACGCAACTAATTCTGCCCCCTCCGTTTTCCACTTCTGGATCCGCCACTGCGCGTGCGCGCGCACACACACATATATATATATATGTCATTTTCATGTATGGTTGAGAGTGAGGATGGTGGTGGTGATGTAAAGGAACAAGATATAGATCATTAATGGTGGAGACAAGAGATTAAATGATGAAGTGTATGATGAGATGAAAGATGGCAAGATAGGCAGAGTTAAAATGGTGGCAGGAACAGTTTCCATTGCTGGCAATGAAAGCTACAAGAGAATGTCATTCTCAACCTTGTAACAATGGCTTTCTATAGAGTTAAAACATTGTTCTCAATATATTTGGAAAAGTATGTTTCAAGTGGAACGAAATTTTGATAAACAACCAAAATTTGAGGTGTACAATTATGCATACATGTTTTGTCAAATTTAGAACACGCTATGGATTTTCATATTTAATGTATTCTTCGTTATTTTATTTATTATTTTTTTTTGGAAATAGGAATTGAAATTTGTGCTATAATTTCAAATACCATTAAATTACAAGATTTGTGGTTATTCTTTGTAAGTAATTGATAAGATGTTATCAATAATGGTTTTTCATTTATTCCTGTGGTGATTTGAACTCTCGACCTATTGATTGAAGGGGAAGCGTCTTACTAACTAAGCTGCGCTTCGTCGTCTTTCAGTGTTTTTTGAAAAATGTTCACAACTTACATTTTCTTTTTAAAAACTCTCACCTCTGCAGAAAGTTTGACTTATATCCCACATGGCACAATTCGATTATGAAACGATGAGTTAGTTCACCAGATTATCAGGTGGACTATAGTTTAATAGATTAATCATGTTTTGTATTTCTAACTTTTAGCATTTTTCAAAAAAATGTCCTTAACAAGGGAAAATATGAAAATTATGGAAATTATGGACACAAAAACAGAATTAACCCATTATAATATAAACGACTTGATTAATTATTTTGTTGAGGGATTATGTCAAGAAGCATATTTTAACAACAAATAGATGTTATAAGATTTCAATAAGCTTTTTTCTGTAAAAAAAATATAAGCGGATCTCGTGAATTTTTTCAACAATAAAAAAATCTTACTTTAGTAAATATTTTATTTTTTAATTATTGTACGTGACTAATTGAAACATCCAAACACTCCAACTACTTATCTTTAAAATAATATATATGGTTAATGATCATAAATAACCCAAGGTTTAGTGGAACAAGCAATTCTCAAAATTATAATTATTACACCAATTTTTTTTTTTTTTTTGCAATTACAACTCCCAAACTTTTGAACAAATGAAATAAGTTAATACTTATTGAGTAAATTTTGTTGAACAATATGGTAATGTTGTAACTACACAACTAAAAATTCGTGTACATTATTATTCCTATAAAACTTAATATCATAAAAAGCTTAGAAAGCATTTCATGAGCTTAAAATTCAATATAATAAACTTAGATAATTGATTCATGTAAAAGAGTTTAAAATTGTAAATTCTTTGTGATCATCTATGATCTACCTAGACAAACCTAGCACATTTTTTGTCTTCATATTACTCTATACTAATATTTATGCGCATTAGTTACTATTATAAATATAACAACAGACAAGATAGTTATATTATTTTCATTAGTACTATTTATTTTATTATATTAATATGTGATTTTAATAGTGGTTTTGGCTTCTTAACTCACTTTTCTATTTCCAGCTTTTGACAAGATAGTTATACCCTCACTCTTTATACAAAGAAGATTATTGCTTGTATATCCGCAAATACACTATTACTATTATTATTATTATTATTATTATTATTATTATTATTATTATTATTATTATTATTATTATTATTATTAT
>JAYDZE010562827.1:0-12520 GCA_034509125.1 Monilaria moniliformis | reverse complement strand
CACATTAGGGATATGGAATTCTAAATATTTACTTTAGCTATGGAATTCAAATTGTGGAATTGGAAGATTTGGAATTAAAATTCAATTCCAAATCTAAATATTTTTATTGTACCAAACAATGGATTTGGAATTGAAGCCTTCAATTCCAAATCTAAACTCTCAATTCCGTGTTACCAAACGGAGCCTAAATATCCTCAATCGAAGATTCAGTATAATAGAGATTCTAATGTTAGAGTCTATGGTATGGGTTCGAGATTAGATGTGCTTAGGTAAGAAGCGTAGATAGACAATGGCTATACATTTGTTGACCGAAAAATGATAAAAGAGTGTCATGGAGGGGTATCTAAGTAATTTCAGCATGTTACTGAGGTGGGATAGAGGTGAGGATACTGATTATGTGACAAGGACATCAAATTTTGACTGAGGACCATAGTTTTCTCGCTATATAAATATGCACCTAAGTCATGGAATTCTGATCAGGACAACTAAGTTAGATCTTACACATAAATCTCCCCCAAGAAAGAAAAAAAAAACATTACACTAATTTTAGCTAGGTTTAGAAAAATTTCATGTCTTGGGGGCTAATGTCTCAACATATGCGGTGGGGGGGCATAGATGAGGAGTGGCGAAAGGGGCCATGGACTGTTGAAGAAGACAGACTGCTCATTGAATATGTCAAATCCAACGGGGAAGGCCGTTGGAACAATGTGGCTAGGCTTGCAGGTATATATGTACTTATATTTATTCCGTCGTGAACTATACTCCATCGTACCGTATAAGTATGACTGAAAGATTGTGTGTTCGACTTTGAAGGGCTAAAGAGGAATGGCAAGAGCTGTAGATTGAGATGGGTGAACTACTTGAGGCCCGACCTCAAGAGGGGCCAAATTACCCCCCATGAAGAGAGGATCATTCTTGAACTGCATGGTAGATGGGGCAATAGGTACAATTTTGTAATTCAATCCTCGCTTCTTCTTCTTTTTTAACAATCAATTTCTAATTTTTAATTTTATTTATTTTTGAATCAATAAAGATGGTCGACGATTGCTAGAAGCTTACCGGGAAGAACTGACAACGAAATCAAGAACTATTGGAGAACTCATTTCAAGAAAAAGTGCAAATCCTCCTTGGACAGCGCGGAGAAGATGCGGGTGCGTCTATTGAGGAGGCAACAGTTTCAACTGCAGCAGCAGCAGCAACACCAACGACGACAACAACAAGACCAACAAGATCAAATAGACATGAAAAAGATCATCGCGTCGTTGCTTGATGATAACGAGAACAGAGTGTCGAGTCTCTCTCACCCAACCGCCTCTGACGAGCAAGGACTCCTCTACTCGGTGATTAGCAACTGCGGGACGGCGGCGGCGCCAGAGGAGGAGGTCGTCTGGGACGGACTCTGGAACTTGGAAGGTCTCCATGGGAATTACATCGCAGGCAAAGCTAATTTCCAGCAAAATTTAAATTTTTACTAAAATTTCCCTCGCTTAATCGATCAGTATTAATTACTAGCTTTTGATGTTTGTACTACTCCTAAAACAATTGAGAACCAAAGAAGGTTTTCATTTTTGATGTATTTTATGTTTATATTTACCATAATTGTCTAAAAGGATAGTTTGTCATTAAGAGCAAAATATTGTTAGCATGCGATATGGATGACAGTTTGGGAGCTTATAGATTCTTGATTTCATTTTCCATAAACGTGGATAATGATATGCAACTCAAAAAGAAAAGAACAGAGAAGAGAAAAAGAAGAAATGTATAATAATATGTACTAGAAAACTAAAGATGTATATTATTATATATTTGAGAATGTCGCTAAATTGGATTGTTGAGAAAATACAAGTGGTAATCACATCGGGCACAACATAAAATTCTATCTAACTTTTGTTATATTTCGGGGTGAAAGGGAAGAAATTTTCAACATAAAAGAAATTTACTAAACGTACGTTATTTTATTTTTTTCCTTTTAGTTGGCCGAAATGAATTAATTAAAATAGAAAATTGTGCACCTTCATCCAATAAGGTCGTTAGTATATAGTTTTAAAACTAGATCATAGGTTCCGTTGAGCATCACCATTGAAAATTCAGATGTTAGAAGATAACAATATGGTGAGATGTTCCAACTGCAACATTTTGATTTCAATTTATAAATAGGCATGTTCTACAATAATCATCTCCGGCACAATGAATGATCGTCATTTACTACATGTACACAGTCTACAGAATTTCTGTACAATGAAGCTGTTATTAGCCACAATCCAAGTTCCCAATTGAGCAGAACATATATAATTGTTCAAGATTGTTCGAATCAGTATCCAAGTTTGAAGTTTGATATTTTTATTCTTGTTTTCTCTACTTTTACTTACTCAAGCTAAGCTTTAATCTTATGTAACACAAAATAAGGTTGCGTGTCTCCCATTCACAGATGGATTCTTCCATACAAATAAATCGACCAGACTAGTTCCAGCTTTTGAAATGCTTTGATTAATTGAAATCCACACATCAACAGAGGTTAAGGTACGAATCATATGATGTTTTGGGTCATCCAACAACCAAGAAACAAATGATTTTTTACAAGATTTTCTAGACATAATCAGCGAAACAAACTTGTTTCACTAAAAGAAAATTTAGCATTCAATAGTTCAAGAAGCCCTCTCTACAAATCCAAGTTATTCAGTTTGAAAGTGAACATTTCGTTCACTTAAAAACGTGCCTCTTATGCATTTTCTTACTACCACAAATATGTAGTAACCATGATACATTGCAGGACAACTAAAGGAATTTATAGCTTACAGATGTGCCTAGTGACCGTTGTGAGCATCTTCAGTTGTAAGCCGCCGACTTGGGATCAGCACTAAGGTTGAAATTCTTGTCCAGAAGAGAGTGAAGTTCAAATAGAGAAGACACTTTGTAATCTGGTTTGAATTGGAAATTTTGGAATTCAGGGGCATTATACCTTCCCGTTTCATCGAGCAAGCATGCAAAAGCTCCTGCTCTTTTCCCACAGGCCACCTGAAAAGAATGAAACTGAGATCTTACAGTGATAAAACAGAGCAAGATCAACTATGTCAACAAACTTAATGTATCTACTGTCAAAGAATTTAACAAGCAAGCAACAAAGGAAAAAGGAAAAAATTTTGATTGCACTAATCATCGATTAACTAAGGAAGGCCTACTCGTCAAGAAAGTGAAGTTACGTCACCCTTGAGACTATCTCCAACCATCATAACCACATTAGGGTGCATATCCCAATTTGAACATATATGCAGAAGTGGAGCAGGGTCCGGTTTGTAAGGTCGAAACTCCCCTGCTTAATGCAGGGGAGAATGTCAGCTGAAACAAAAAGGAACTTCAGATTTGAAACATATAAATTTCAAAAATAGTCTCCATTGGTCGCTCTTGACCCAAGTGATGGGTGCCAATTTTAATTAACTCGTGTACAAAAAAATTATATAAAAACTAAGTATTAAAGTCAGTCTAAAGACTATACGTAAAGATGATGATGAAGATACTAGTATCATTTAAACCATTTTGAGCCTACCCAAATCGCTTGTGGAATAAATCATCTGCATCCTTGACATTTCTTGTGATTATCCTCTCCTGAAAATAAAAACTAGCAATGAAGTCAATATTACATAATTAGTGAGTGATAAGGATAAACCTCTTGATTGTATCCAACACATACACATGCACGCACATAAAAGAAACAAAATCTAGACAAAATTTTCTTGCACTGCTTTTGCAGACATAAAAACAGTACAATATCCAAACAAATCATGTATATACCACCAATACAGCAGCCAAAATAGCCACAACTTAGGATGTTTGAACAAAAAATTTACCTAATATTCTTTGACTCGAGAAATTCACAAAGTTCTGCAGCACCTGCAGCAGTATTCAACTCTTCAATCAGAGCAAAATATATAACTAAAAGTTAAGACCTTATCAATCAAATTTACAAAATGTTGAAAATCAGATTCAGAAGCCTTAATTAGGGTCCATATAGAACAAATATGGAATGCTGATAAAAATGTTCCATTTTCTGTTTTAGTCTCATGATCCATACAAGAGCTATGTACTGAAGCACCAGATAATGTCATTCTACATTTTCGAGAGCTGAGAGAGCATGGACAAGTTATTGACACCTCATCCATGAATGACAATATTTACGCAGCAGTTGTAGATCCTCCTTTCTGCTAGGATCATATGGCGAAAGCCAATAACTTATCTTATGATAGTATCTCCTTCACCAAACTTTTTGGTTAACAGCACAGTGCTGTACAATGAAACCACTAAATGCAGCAACAATCAAAACATAGGTTATTTACAGTGTGCCATGAATCAAGCACGTTCTCGGTTTTAAAGCAAAATTAAGGTGCAAGGTTCGGTAGCTTTGGTTGTGATTCATTTAGATGCTCGACTTGAACTCCTGAGCCCCAGAGGTGAATGTTCTAGAAAGCTCTCTACTGGAGGAACTATGCATGGCTCTAATGCAAGAATAAGGGCTTATTTATACGATTATATACACGGCTGTTGATGAATGCAGGTTCATCTAATACGTCGTAAAATCAGAATGATCTTAAGCAATTAGGACCAGTTAATAAGATCAGAAACAACGGCCACTCATCAAGTCTAATGTCTGAATAAACACACCACAAACTTGAGAAACACAATTCAATGGCTTCACTTTCAGTTTCAGCCTACAGCCACAAAATGCAAACTTGGGACAATCGGACGCTCTATGTCTAAGGTGCGCGCTAATGTTCAATCAACTTTGAATCTTTCTCACGATATCATCAATTACGAATCAACGGATCAAACTTGAAACTCAGATGTTTCATGAAAAATGAACTTCCTCGACCATTTTGATTTAAATTTGTGGCTATATCATTCTGATCAAGCATATTACGAAATTGGGGGAAATCAGAAACCCTTACCCAGCATAATTTGGAGCTTATCCAATCCCTGTTTTTCGAAATCCGCAATATTCTCGTAGGCCTTCTTCTGCATATCGGGGCTCCAGGTCTCAATGTGGTGCAAAATATCGATCCCGGAGGGGCTCTGCGACTTGACCCTGAGGTAGTCTTCTTCGCCGAGCACAGCTCTGTACATGGCGGGGAAGTCGATGACGGGGACGGTTAGGGTTCCGTCCATATCGAAGACGAGGTCGCGCAGCCTGGGGTTGGGGGTGACCGAGGAGGTGGTCATTGACGAAAATGCTCTGGCGGGATTGAGGAATAGGATAGTTCGGGGGCAGAGGAGTGGCATACCATATGGAGCTGGCAGATAATGGAGGACAGGTGATGCTGTTGCAGTGACTGACGGGACTGACTACTGAGTGGACCTCAATTACCAACTAATATCCGTCCAATTTTGGGCACGGGACCCTATTCCTCTAATCTAAGGGACAACGCGCACATAGAGGCGCACTACACAGCATGCGCGCACTGAGAGGGGCCGACGGAGCACAGCGTGCTTACACGTCTCTATTAGAAATATCAAAAAAACTCGAGGCGTTGTTATCAAAAGAAAGAAACAAAAGAAATAGAATAGTAATTATAACAAAAATAATAAAATAAAACAAACTATAAGCCGAGTCGATGAAAGCCTTCTTTTCGCAAGACGAATTACACATCGGCTAGTGCTCTCAAATTGGCATATCGTCTCCAAATATAAAACGACTTTCTCTTAGCGTGTAGAAGCACCTCAAACGTGCCAGGCACCGGCAAACTTGGCGGAGTTCCGAGAATTGACAAAACAATGCTCCTAAGTAAACTAAGCAATGAATGCGTGATGCAAATGCTCGTGAGCTTAGAGAGGATTGTGTTATTCTGTTCTCTTTCTCTTTCTCTTCCAAAGACCACGTCTATTTATAGATTCAAGGAAAGACTTGAAAAAGCTTGACCATTACGATACCTCATGAATACACTGACGGTTACAACAGCTAAAAGGCCAAAGGCCTTAGTAGCTGAAATGCCTTAACCACATGAAAGGCCAAAGGTCTTTCATTTATTTTCAATAATCTTTCACATTGGTTAGAGCCCTAAAAACTCATACGAACCACATGAAATAATATTGCATTTAGAACGGTAGTTTTGGGCTTTGAATCTTCCGTAGTCAATACTATTAAGCATATCGGCGGCCTGGTGGACGTGATGCCTTGAACTATTCTCTCTTGATGTATACTGAGACAATAACATTGTCACAATATTATTTACAAACCTATGAGTTCTCACATTTGTGTTCTCACATTTGTGTTCGTTTCTGGCTATAGAACACTCCTTTGGATTCATAAGTGATTCAAAATTTGAAGCACCTCACACTTTTCACTTACATAGGCGATTCTTTTCTGAGTATCATGCCATGCTCCACCTCCTCGAGGCTTACAAGAATCGTTAAAAGTCAAAGACTTAACCTCTTAACACGTGCAAGTTACAAAACTCAATGTTTTCTAAGGAATGAGCGAAGATTAAAATATTCCTAGAGTTACAACTAGATTCATATAGCTTCATTTTCCCATTGAACCACGCCCATGAGATCTCTAATCATATCATTGGGTTACCACTATACTCATTTTTTAGATATGTTTTTCAACCTCATTCATTCTATCAACTTAAACATATGATCACGATTTAACCATTTGGTTAACGGATCCGCTAAATTATCCATTGACCTTACGAAGTCAACTGAGATTACACCACTCGTGATCAATTGTCTCACGGTATTTTGTAGCCGCCGAATATATTGAGACTTACCATTATACAAGTCACTTTGTGTTTTCCCTATAGCCGCTTGGCTATCACTGTGTATCACTACTGTGAGCACTGACTTCTTCCAACATGGAATATCTTATAGGATGTTTCTAAGCCATTCGGCTTCTTTCCCTTCTATATCCAAAGCAATAAACTTGAATTTCATGGTTGATCGAGCAATACACATCTGTTTTGTTAATTTCCACAAGACAGCACCACCCCCCACAATGAACAAATACTCACTCGTCGAAAACAAGTCTCTCGAATCAGAGATCCAACTTGCGTCAAAGTTAGGGATGTAAGTTCAGCCTTAACCCGCTGGTCTGGCCCGACTAGCCCGCTAATTTTAGAGTGTTATGGTTGAAAATTTATAGCCCGATTATCCTACACCTAATTAGCCCATAATCCGGAACTTAATGGGCTGGCTCAATGGGTTGGCCCCTAAGTGCAACTATTACATATTCTCACGCCTTGTTTGATAACTGATTTGACACTTCAATGATAATTTTGTTAAAATTGATAACTACAAAAAATAAAATTAAATTAACCATTCAATTTATATTTAGTAATATATATATATATATATATTAGATTTTTACTAATAATAATAATATTGTATAAACGAACTGGAAAATTCAAGTTCATTATAACCAATAGTATGAAACATGCTTTGAAATTTAATGAAACATTTGTGTTTCATCTTAATTTTGTAATTCTTAAATTATATATTTTATCATGTCAAGATTTATAATAACATATTCTTAAGTTAAATCATTCAATAATAAAATATTTATCCAACGACATTCTTATCAGATGTCATTTTTTTTTTACACTAGTAGTATTTAATCGTGTTTGAGTTTAAGTATATATTCCAAAATTCTCTTCTCCAAATTAAATATTTTACATTCATTAAGTATTGGAGAAATCATGCATCACATTTTTGAAAATTTGTTAGGATGGCGTGCGATGTGATTAACATTCTAATAACAACGATAGTATAAGAATATTCATTTCGAATTAGAGCACACATTTTGAACAAATATATCAAAAAATGCAAGCTATTATTTGCTCATGTAATTGGTTGCATGAATATTTTGATGGTAAAATTTTATTTTTATTATAAAACTATAAATTATCAAACAATATTATATTTTAATAGGGTTATTGGTCGCTAATATCACGAATTATAGCCGAATTCTGGATTTTCCTACAAACTTAAAACTTGGTTTAAAATATCATCAACTTTGTTCGTGTTTGGTATTTCCTACAATTGTCAATTCCGGCGAAATCGAGTCATATATGGCATGTTGGATAATCTTGGTGGACTAATTAGACGGGGAGCAAATCGAATTATACGTGGCATGTCAATTCAAATAGTTGCTATATCACGAAATATGGTCTAATTTTGAATTTTTCCACGAATTTAAAATTTGATCTAAATATCATGATTTGTTCAACTTACTCGAAGTTATTTATTCTGTTCGAAATTTATTCATATTTATCGAATTTTGTACAAGTTGAAATTGTGTAGATTCCCTAATCGAAAATTAGGGCATATGATACAAATAATAACTTATTTATATTAAATTTATTTTATATATATCATATACCGAATTAATGAGCTTTTATGATATTTCATTGAAGATGAATATTATATATTTTATCTAAAATGAAATTATATAAGAATGTGGGTAAAGTGTGATGTGTGCTAAAAGTGAGAAAAATAAAAGAAATTGAAAAATAAAGACTCCATCACCTCTTTCTTTAAAACTACTACCGTGTATTTCACCTTGATATTATAATATTTTCCCTAAATCCTGATTTTAACCTTCTAATTAAATTTATTTACTATTAAGCTTTTATATATAATAAGATTATGAGAATGTTGAACAACAAAAGTGGATAAAGTATTCATAAACTTAGCAAAAGTGAACAATAATTTTTTGAAAGAATTAATATTTAATACATGAAATTTTATTTATTTTGTAATTTTAATAGGATTACTGAAATGTTGTAACAATGTTACCAACTTTTAGTTTGCGGCAAAAATTAATACTCATTTTTTTAGAAAATTGACATATTGTACTTAGTATTTACCGAATGTCATTACAGTTCTGCAACCGAAATTTTACTAACACCAATTATGTTGGGGCAAGACACGTTGTAATATTTTAAAATTATGTTAAAATTATAAGATGGATAAATGTTTAACTATTTATGATTTAATTGATAATTAATTTATTTCTTGTTTTTATTATTAATGATTGACTAATTGTAAACGCGAAGAGCTGTTATACTTTTATTCCAAGTAACTTCTTACCTAAAAAAAAAAGTCAAGTAATTAAGTGCATTATGGGCCCAGCCCATATCCATAACTAACAGGCCCATTCTATCCCAGCCCTAGGATCGATTTACAATTCCAAGCCGAGAGATAAATATAGAAACCAAAGGAAAGCACGAGGCAGAATGAAGACGGTGGCGATGGACTACTTCGGGGAGGCGGAGGAGCAGAGCGGGAGTGTCACGGTGGCGATGGACGTTGATGACGTCGATTCATCCTTAGATCTCTTCGGCGAGGGGCCGATTTTGGACCTCCACCGCCTGGCCGATGCTGATTTCTTCAACTCCTTCCAGGACGATTTCGACGACGAAGACATCAACTAGTATATACCATGCACATCTCTCCTCCTTTTTGTGATTTCACCGCCTTCACATTTGCTGGAAATATGATGTAACGGTATTATTCGATCTTCAGATCTATTGTTGCTTGTACGACCAGCAGCCGTCCTCTTGTTTAATGATGAAATTTTAGTTGATCTTCTTCACATCGTACAGCAGCCGTCCTCTTGCTTAGTGAGGAAACTTTAGTTGGTCTTAACATCTGTTTTTTGATTGATCGATGCTTCCGGAACTGATCTGTTCTTCATGGCTCAGTTTAGCAGAAACCCTAATTTTGCAATTCGCTTGATGTTTTATTTGGTCTTTACTTCGAAAATTAAACTCATTACTCCATACGCTAACGATAAATTGTTACACCCACAAGAAAATTGAAGAATTAATTGTAAAATTTTGCAGTGGTGATGATAAAAACAGAAGTATCTGTGTGAATCAATCAGCATATAGTGTAAAACAAATTTTTCATTCCTTGGAAACCAGAATGTCAATATACAACAAGGGCATATAAAAATTAGTCCCCTCTCAAATCAATAATCAATCAGGCAATCAGCATAATTGCCCAAAGAATACACACTCTAAGCCAGCTAAATTGGTCGGCGACGGCGGAGTCGTTGATGCTATCAACACTGTACACAAAATGAAGAATCGACCACCGCATCATCACAACCTTTCCTTCTCTACTTCCTAGCATTCCTCTTTAGCAAATTGTTAATTGCATATAATTTAACTCCACTGGGTTGTTAAATTAAAATCAACCTGCCACCAACAAGAGACGCCATTAAACTAGCTGAAGCAAATCTAAGCCCTTAAAAGACAGATTCGAGGACCGTTTCCTCGTGATAATCCCGTGCTCCATATGAGTCCGGAGTGCGTGAAAAAGAGGCTGATTCTTGTTCTTGTAATAGAGTTACCTCAATTTTATGCAAGACAGCACCTGAGCATTGAAGCAGGTGTTTGTTACATTGAACATTTATCCTCGCAGATAATTGAGTTCACATCATATATACAAGCTCTCAGTTACTTCCATTTCTCAAGGAAGGAGCAAGTTTGCAGTTACATACTGAAGAAGATAGGTCGAACTAACCGTGATGAGTTCTAGGGTGCATAATGTAACTGCTTTGAGAAATCACAATCAACCTTCCAAAGCAAATGTCGGAACCTTCAACCAAAAAAACATAAAATGATATGATATAAGCAATTGAAGAGGAAAATATGATTTAGGTATGAACATATTACAACCATTAAGTGCTTCACCTAATGGATTGCCAAAAGCATAATTATACCTATAAATTATAATAAATTAGCAGACATAAGCATTCTATACCTCCACCATGTTATTATCATCAGGAACGTGGGATTCCTTGGTACTGAAGCCGTGCGAACCATCACATTGAAGGATCCTCAGCTTTCCTTCCTGTCACGTTCAAAAGAAAACCATATTTGAAGTTAAAACTGAATCACAAACTTGAAAAACATATGAGTTAGTTTTCTTCTTTACCTTGGTTCCGTATACAAGCCCGCCTCCAACTAAAGGGTGGAAACAAGCTACATTAACCTCATCCTCTGAACTTGGAAGAACTCGCACAAGTTCCATATCAGAAACTCTATAGATCTGTAAGATAAGCGAAGATCTAAGAGACGTGGAAAACAAAATAATTACACTGAATTCTATGCCCCTCGTGTTCTTGAGAAGGCTTTAGCAAGTAAATCTTGTGATGCATGTATTTCCAAAATCATAATTAATTGTACAGCAAAACAAATTGAACAGATAAACAGCCAGTGCGAATCACGTGAAACCTGACACAGCACAAGCACATCCAAGTGGTAATTTTTGAAGCAGCTCACCTCAAGAATGGTGTAAATGGGTACTGTTGTATCTCCATCAATGACAACACTTTTAAGAAGTGAACTATGGCGCCGACCATAGGCAAGTAAAAGATGCTCAGAAGTTGGAGAAAACTGCAAGCACACAAAAAGGACATAACACTTTAGACTTCCCATGGAAAATCATGCAGATTGATATAAATTTGAGCAAACAATAAAGATTTCAATACACCAGTGAACTCGACATCATCAAATAAATGACTTTATCTGCAGCTAAGAATACATTTACAAACAACTTGATCAAGAGAAGCACAAAGCCATAACTGAAAGCAAGATAATGGGAACATCTTGCACAGTAGAACCTAGCCCAAGAGACAACAAAGATAGGATATATATTTTGGTAGTTTAAGTTCTGGCAATTAATGTCATTGTCCTACTCCAGTTAAACCCAGCTTCTCCTACATTTATTTTATTTAGCAACAAATTAGATCTCTTCATAAGTATATGCACGTAAAAACTAACCAAAAACAATTACCCTACAGACAAGACCAGCAAAAGTAAATGTTTAAGAATAATAACTAGAACAAAGAGCCACATATGTACTATTTCACCAACCTACTCAGAAAATATTGTGCATCCATATTCTACCATGAAACATAACTGTGTAATGCTTGCAGAATCTGCACCGATTACTAGCAGTATCATAATTAATGCTACTTATCTACTTTACTGGACAACCTCAAACTTCATAAAATCACTCAGAAGCAGTAGAGATATCTGAACTAAATATCTCAGAAATTCATTTTAAAACGGATTTCCCTATAGATGTTCAAAATACAACATTTATGAGCGGGTTTCACCCAAAAAAATTGTTCAATTTCAAGTTTATACTTTAGAATAAATCCTGCAGTACAACTAACCTGTATTGATGTCAAACAGTGAGCAGCTCTGATAGCCCGAGAGGCCAGAACAAATCCAAATCTACAGGAACAGAATCACTTCATGAAATTATTTGATTTGGATAATTATGTAAGATTGCAGCAAGAATAAAAGAAACAGACTCACGTGGCCTCTTCTAGGGAATATATTCTTAGTTCATACATAACCCGTTGAGCTGAAATCGGATGTCTAGTAGGCGATGTCGAGGCCCCAGTGACATCATGAATTTGGCTATGAAACCCTGGCTCGGCATCCGTTGTTGGTAGAACGCATGCTACACAGACTGCCAAAAACCTTCCACAAGGTGAAAAATGAGCACCCATTTC
>JAYDZE010562816.1:0-12521 GCA_034509125.1 Monilaria moniliformis | reverse complement strand
GGAAGCAGGGTCACATGATGAAACCTCTTTCTCTCACTCCTGTTCAAAAAAGTTCTATTATAGATTTAGAGTCGTCCATGAGTTCTCCAGACAATGCAATTGCCGTGTTTGGCTCTTCCAAAGGAGAAACTATGGAACAAGACACTGGAGATTCGGAGGCAGCTGGTAGTAGGGCTTCTAAGGTATGCCTGAATCAACATAGACTTGATTTCTGTGCATTTTCTGTCTCTCAAGTCGCTTGGCTATAATAATTTGTAGTAGCTAATCTGTTGAATTTTGGATATGGGTTCTTCATAAGTTTCCTTAGAGTCAAATATACTGGGCTACTGAAATAGTGATATAGATTGAAAATGCATTCTTTTCCACCAGTGGGTTTGAATGTTTACTTGATTGCTCATATATAGTAACTGAACTTGTCTTGCTAGGGCTCGGGGAAAGCACCACGTTTGGGAGGTTTTTTTGCTAATGCTAATGCTAAAACAGGAAACAATAGTCATGCTAACAGTTTGAATGATGCAATTCATGATTTGGATCCCATGGATATGACTGAAGGTATGCAAGAAGCGATGCATTTGTCAAATTTGGAGATGAGGTAATGTGAGTATGAATTCTTATCACTTCAATATTCCATTTCCCGATCTCATTGTCAAATGATGATTTTAAATTGGTAAAATAATTTGACTATGGCATTTAGAAAAATGAACTTTATGTATGGAAAGTAAAATTTTATGTTGGCATTTCAAGAATTAGATAGAATAAGGTATTGAAATATTTTCACCTTTAATTGCTTGACTTGAGGCTTCAATGTGTTCACCGAATAATAAACATTAAACTTTGCCTACCAAAAAGTAAGCCTGTCGATTTTGTCTAGTCATCTTTATTCTAGGGTCTTGATGTTCTCTTACTGCCTAAAATCATTTAAGTCACTGCTTGCTTTTATCTCCTAGTGCTGCCTTTGTTTCAGCATATCTGTTTTGTCTCGATTCTTAGAAGATGTTTTGTTTACTGGCAGTGGCGCAGAATATGTCAGAAAGGAAATTCCTCTTCATGTTCTCCCTACATCATCCCTTCTGAGTCTCGATTCTCCTTTGTCATCCTTTACAAATCTCCAACGGGTACTGTATGAAGAGGAGAAGACTGCGTATAATCAAGCAATGGCACAAAACACGAGGTGGCATTAAGTGACTGGCATAACTCCCATTTTTTTTCTTTGGCATTTTATTTTTGTTATCATTAACCATCATTATTTGATGCATCTTCAGGGATGGCAAAGTTCACCCCCTCTCTTTCATTCACCACACATCCACGTACAAGTCTTCCATGTGCAAAATGATTGAATACTGGTAAGGGATCATCAAACTTTTTCCACTTTGCTACTTTGGCTCAATATTACCGACGTTTTATATGTTGCTATTTGCAGCTTGAGTCCTGCCATGACTGTTCTTCAAGATCGCTTGAGAGAAAATGAAATTCAGGTAAGTCATGCATTGCCCTAAATGCCCTTAAAGGTGTGGAGTTTGTTAGTTTTGTGTTTTTGTCTCACCCTTGTGCTGGTAACCTTGTCTGTGTGATTTTGAGCTGTTCTTGTCTCGTCTTGCCTAATTTGTCCTTTTTCTAACCCCTTCCCCTTTCTGCTCACACTATGTCAAACGAAAGGAGCTGAAGTTTCATTTTCCCCTGCAACTTTTCTTACCTTCCCCTACGTTGGGTTTTTCTTGAAACAGCTAAATCTGCTTAGGGAAGAAGCCAACTTACTGGAATCAGAGGTCTCAAGAGGGAGTCCCTCAAATTCATCTCCTCGCTCTCCATCTCAAGGGCACCGGAGTAGTTCCTCCGGTCACAGGGACCTGTATCCGACAGACTTTAGCAACCTAAAAAATGTCGGTGGTAGCCGGAGCCGAAGAGGGTCCCAGTCATGAGAGAGCTTATTCTAGTGTGAGCTGAGCTTCCCCTTTTGCTGCTAAATCTTGCAAGTGTTTATGCCCCCTCTCTAGCTGCTATTTGTGCT
Organism: Monilaria moniliformis; assembly: GCA_034509125.1. NCBI lineage: Eukaryota > Viridiplantae > Streptophyta > Magnoliopsida > Caryophyllales > Aizoaceae > Monilaria > Monilaria moniliformis. Next base: position 10,513 of record JAYDZE010562816.1, on the reverse strand, counting down.
TGTATACTACTATCTATCATTTTGTCCTGGGAAAAAACAATATGGCATATTGGTTAAGTTTATGCTCGAATTTGTCATCACCCTTTTTGAGATATACTGGTGAATGGGGAACCTCCATTGTTTCCAAAGGCTACATTTATATCAATATCTATCTCTCTCTCTCTCTCTCTCTCTCAACGTGATTTTATTGATAAGAAAATCTCTTTTATACTCAAATTTTAGTAGTATAATTAGTGGGAGTGTTCTTAGGTTCTGTTTACAGATACTATTATTTACTATTTATTTTGATTGTCCTCTTTTTCTTTTTTCTTTTTTCTTCCTTTGCTTGACTAACTTCAAACTTGTTAGCAGATTTACACTCATTACCAGTATACAAGAATGTAACTGGACATTATCTTATATATATAATCCAGTAACAAAATTTACATACAAGCGTTTGTTTTGTAAGGCTCAAACGTCATTTGTGTCATGTAAGTTTTATAAAAATATTGTCAAATATATTGTGGCTTCAGCTTAGCCACTAATTGATACAAATTGTTAACGATTTAAAAATAGTTTGAAGGTTTAAATAAATATTTGCTTTTTTCTTTTCCTTGTAATTTTTGTGTTTTCTTTTCGGGGAGTTGAACCGCAAAGAAGCATCTTTTGAACCATCTTCAAATTCTAGGATTTTCATCTTTCAATGATCGTTTGGCTTCATTTTATTTTTAACCTTAGCTTTTGTTTTCATCTTACCATTAGTCGCTTATTTTAGGCTGAATTGTAGAATGCATATTTTTATAGGGATTACTGAAATAGAATGAGGGAAACATTATCAAATCATCCACATCCTACAAATTAAATAAACTATGTTATTTTTGAAATAAATGCATCACGAAAGATAGTTCGAGCCACCTTCGATAAGATGCACCATCCGATAATCAAAATCAAACATTGCACCAAATACTTATTTTAAGCCACATTAAAATATTGCACCTAGTTAGGGTTGTGTGGATAGCCAGGCTTGTTGGAATAAGTCGATTGATTTGCACTTGGATGAGTCGAGTTGTCCGAGCTAGCGTCGCTGTAATGATGGCTGTCGGGGGCACCCGGAAGGTATTTTTGATAGCATTCCCTTTCCCATGTGGCCACGCCACGGGCAAGGCTGGCTGGCTGCCCCGAGCACGGCTCCTTTGCCCACATCAGCTGCGCCTTGCGCCATGCTCGTAGCATGTGTTCCGGTGTTTTATTTTATTCAAAAAATGAAAAAGTTAAATAAATCAATCAATTCTTCTTAATAGCTAGTATGGAATTTAAAACAGAAGAGAAAGATTATATGAATTTGTACCTCTTGAAGGAAATTCTGGTTCTTGCCTTGATCTTGCAAACTAGCTCTTGTCATCTAAAATGAACTCATGACTCACACTTCGACTTTGACCTGAATATTTTTTTCTAGCCGACATCCAGTGCTAGCTAAAGCATAACTCAATTTTATGTTTTGTATTTTGTCTTCTTATTAAAGTTTCTACCAATTTAATACAAATGCAACAAATTACAAAGAAATTCCCGAACTTGGCCTGAAAATGAGTTGTTGTGGGGACATTGGTCAGCCATGTTTGTTTGTTTCTGTGTTTTCCTATGGAAATTGAGACTGAATTAGAAACTTATGAAATTTATGATATTGTCACAATTTACAGGCGATTTCTTAGTTAAAAATACGTTATCTTTTTATTTACTTAATTAATTTGTGGCTAAGTATGTGCATCACTTAACACATGGAGTAGCGATGCGTAGAACTTGGACAATAACTTCTCAAAACTCTTTCATTGGTGTTTGTTTGGGTATAAAAATGACATTTTTAATATATGGAATTGCAATAAAACCAGACTTCATGACGTGGGATTCCAAATTAATCGGCCACAAATTTATGAAAAAACATTTCAGATTTTTTTTTTTAATTTTTATAAAATTGTTAATTAATAAAGATCATAGTTTGCCAAGCACGACTAGTATAACCAACTCCAACCTTATTGACCCGAAAAACAAAAATGGGTTTCCAGATTGGACTGGACTATTTGTTACTATGCATCACATTTTCATTAAAAGAATTAAACTATTAGTGTCTGACTTAAATCTCCTGGACTCTCTCTCTCTTTCTCAAAAAGTAAAGTAAAGGAATTCTCTTTGACTTCTCAGATTCATAAATTACTGCAATGAGCTTCTATTGACTCGTTCTTTAGAAATGCTAAACTAATTTGTGCAAATATGACTGAATTTGATATTTCGAGAAAACCATCTACTTGAATGATATATAAATCGATATTTTTAGAAAATATATATATAAATTGATATTTCGTCAGCTTCAAACAACATACTTTTATTCATGTCACAGTTTATATTGAGGACATTATGCCCACTAATATAGTAGAATTTATACTGTATTTTTGCACATACGCATATATAAGTTCAAAATTGAGTAGACATATGATATATAAAGAAATTTCGTTGAACATTATATTATTTATCTCCTACTTTAACCTATACGAGCATGGTGAAATTATTGATTTTTAGTTTTATGGAGTAATTTTCTTGTTGCGTGGGGACAATGTATTTTACTTGTTTGGGCTCCACAACAATTTCTTTTATTTAAATTAGTCTTAAATGGAATGACTTTTCCAAATAAAAAGTTGGTACAATGACACCCTAGATGATTTGAACTGAAAAATAATTATATTTTCAATTTAATATAGAAACTACGTAAGTTAACTTCTAACGGGGCAATTATCAAATAGTTCAAGATGTATCAAATAATGGTTATATCATAGATTCAAATAGACACCTAAACATCAAAAATTATTATTCGTAGACTATCAAAATAATTAAATTAATGTGTAATTAATTTCTGATGGGGCAGTTTCTTATCAAATATGTCAAGATGCATCAAAAAATTCTTATACACAGATCCAAATACATCGGATATTATCGAATATAAATAAATAAATTAATTAATAAATATGAATTTGGACTTGGACATGATGATGACATAAAAGCATACCTTACCAATGATTTTGTAATTTCTAATTATTTCTGCAGACCTACATAAAGAATTGACGGAATTACCGATGAGGACACGCCATAAGCCATCAAAGCGAGCTCAATGGCCTCAATACGTATTGGGAAAGCTGAAGGGTATTTCAGTAATTTGAGAAAACATTTACTATAAATAAGCCCTTCTTCTACCTGAACGTATTTTTTCTTTTTCACCCAGCAGCTGTTGCAGTTCTGAAATCTTCACCCCTTCTGGAGACTTCCACTGGCGAAATTCCTACCTGAATTTGCGTCGGATCGGGCCTGAGTACGTTGATTTTCTGAATATTTCTCGCTTCTACGTCGGATGGAATTGTGTGCAATTTGTTTTGCTTAATTGTGTGAATTTTGTGAGATTTGGATATTTTTTTCGAGATTTTTGATGGGGTTATTGTTTCTGGAGGCCAATCACGCAGGGTTTATGGCTTGAAATGCTTGATTTGCTCGTTTTTTATGATTTTCTGATGATTGTATGATTGCTTTCATATTAAAGGGGATTCTTTTTTTCCTTTTTTCTTTTTTTGTCTTTGGAAGTAGAATTCGTGAATTGTTTACGGTCTACCTACCTCTCTTGTTTTGCTTCAATTTTGAGATTTATTTTTCCTGTTCGTACGTGGAGATGAGAGATAAGCTTTTTAAGCTTGAATGTTTACTCGGGCATAACAGCTTTTAATCCGAGGTGTATATGGTGTTTGCTTTTGTTGAAGGTATACCCGATTTAATTTGTTGGATCTCGGTAGTTGATTATCTTTCTTATCTTTTTTCTGTGATTTTGTTTTGTAAAAAGTGGAGCTTTCAATAAATTAATGGTAACTTGTCAGAACACGTCATAGTTTTTGAGTTATCTCGATGGTACTAATTAATCTGCGTTTGGTATATTTTCTACCGTGTTTAGGGTTTAATGGAGGTTAGCTCGTTTCATATGTTTATGTCAAAATATATCAAATAGGTTTCATATTGGCTTCGGACTATTGGTGAAGAAATATGTTATGTGGTGATATTTCATGCTTTCCGTTAATAAAGAAGTATTGACTGACGTCAAAACCTTTGAATTGGATAGGAAGCAGTTTCGCCGTGCAGAAGAACAGATCTTCTAGTTTTTTAATTTCTCAGAATGCCAAAAGATAGGAGGGTGACTTCCTCATCTTTTGACCGTTCTATGGTGTCGCCTTATTCTTGCACCTCGAAGATTTCAGATTGCAAGAATAGCAAAAGCTCTTTGCCTCAAGTTGGGGATGAAAAGGAATGGGAAGAAGTTCGATGCCCCATTTGTATGGAGCAGCCCCACAATGCTGTCTTGTTACTCTGTTCTTCCCATGAGAAAGGTTGTCGTCCTTTTATCTGTGACACAAGCTATAGACATTCCAATTGTTTTGATCAGTACCGGAAGTCATCATCTGTAGCAGCAAATTTACATGCTTTATCAGAAGAACATCAATCTGAGCTCGTATGCCCCCTCTGTCGAGGGATGGTCACAGGGTGGGATGTCGTATACACTGCAAGAATGTTCTTGAATTCTAAGACAAGAAGTTGTTCTTTAGAAACTTGTAGCTTCAGTGGAAACTATGCAGAGCTGAGGAAGCATGCTAGGCTCGAGCACCCATCTGGACGCCCATCAGAGGCCAGTCCCAATCGGCAGGCGTACTGGACAACACTGGAGCAACAGAGGGACATCGAGGATGCCCGTGTATACCAGTCAGATATTGAGTATGACTTAGACGCATGGCCTGGCTGGGATGCACTGGTTGCAGATGATTTCTGGAATGCAAGAAGCGGGTTGCTTAGCTTGGATGAGTGGGTGGGAGACGATTTCTGGAGTGGGGGAAGCTTGTTTGACTTTCCGAGTGGTATATCCGATGTTGAGGACGATCTATCAACGTTAAGCGGTCTCTCGATGCCATTTTTTAGCCCATACTTTTCTTCCCCGGATGATGACATGATGGATTCCGGCAACTCAAGAAGCGTAGATGATGACATTATAGATTCTGGCAGCTCGGGAAGCGGAGGAGATGGGCCACAGTGGGCCACCGTATCTGGTTCAAGATTGAATCTTCTTCATTTGGGGAACGCCGCGCCAAGTTCAGGGTCCGGACCAACTTATCATAATCGAGATGATGCAAATGTTTCAAGGTCAAGACCAAGCTATCAAAGGGAAGCTGATTCGTTGGATTCGAGGTCAAGATCGGGCAATATTGGAACAATTTCAAGCAATAGATCGAGTTATGGCAGGGCAGATGATCCTGCGAGTTCAAGGGCAAGATCGAGCTATTCGAGGGCAAACAATTCAAACGCTTCAAGATCGAGATCAAGGTATTACAGAGAAATCGATCCTGGAAGTTCAAGAAGGAGATCAAGTTATCGTAGGGAAAGCGAACAGCGTGATTCGAGGTTTCATCGTAGTAGGGAATTTCTACCTCCAGTTAGAGGGTTTGGTAGGAGATTTCATGGTTCTTCAAGACAGACGCGTAGTGGAAGTGGTGGTCGAGGAGGAGATTGAGAAATGTAATATTTTTGTATTTGTTGCGTTCTTTTTGGCCTTTCGGATCTACTCCTTTCTTTAATTCTGCGAGGTTTGTATTTTTTTTTCATTTATGGTCGAATTTTTCGTTGGGCGGGGGCGGGGGGATCTATCTAGGTTCATTGGTTGATGTGATTCCCAAAGCTCGATATTTCCAGGATTTTTCTCCTTCAATTCCCACCAGCCGATGCACAGGGAGAGAGAGAGGAAGAGAGAGGAAAATAAAAGAGAAGAAAGTAACAAAAATATGGTACTAGAGTGGTTTGTCTTTAATTCTCGAGCATCTTCAACTTTTTGGATAGTACTTAAGCTTGCACACTCCAAACACCAGAAATTTATCATTTCTGATTTTTGTATAATATTTATTTCCCATGTATTGGAAATCTTTATCTGTTTATGAAATTCTTATTACTCGAATCGTTATACATCATTTCGATGAAATATTTTATAGAAGTTTCAGAAATGGCTGAATAGTAGTAGACTGGTTAAATGATTTATTGTGATGTAGAAGCATTTCTGGTACCTGCATATCTGTACATTATTATCATATCGGCACCTAGAATATTCCGTACCTATAACTAGTAAGTCACACTCTGCCTCTTCTGTTGGAGATTATATAATAAAAATACTAATAATTTAAGACATAAAGTATTGTTATAGGAAAACAATAATCACGATATGCCAGTAGGGAGTCCCAAGTCCCAACGACTTATTCCACTAGCAACGACAATTATAGGTGGCATAGTGTAAATTTGTAGCTTAAGTGATGATATTAGATCATAAATGGCAAATCTTACATATGGACCAAAATGACGACTTTTTGCTTTGGATTATTCTAAATAGTTCTTGGGCATTTAATTTTTCCTATGTAACCATACACTGCGTAATATAAAATAATATTATTGAATTCATAGTTATCAAATGAAGTAATAAAATAAGATATTTAATATTTTTCGAGAAAATCACTAATATTATCATGTACCTAAACACACATCAAAGCCAATAAAAACATATAAAAGGTAGACCCCTAATTACACTGCAAGCCACAACCCCTAATTCATAGTTATTTTCGCTAACCAATCGTATTTAACAAGTTGCTAACATCTTCCATCTCTCTAGGCACAGTATAGTGTCCGACCTACAACATCAAGGCAAAAGCAACTCAGGCAAAATGACTCAAAAGCCCTTGAGATCATTACTGCTATTTAGGAAGATTGTAATAAATTTTTAAGTAATATGTCTTATACGATAGATTTCGAAAACCTGACATGCTAAGAGATTGATAGGATGATAGGATCTCTCGCCATGTCTGTGAGGAACAACTTCATCACCTGTTCCAAAAACGAGGATCAATACGGTTCATTAATGGAGTGAATAAACTTTTTTCTTTGTAATTTTTGCATGATTTTGAAAGAAAAAAGAAAATCGGCATATATACAAAGTCCGTGGGATAGAAAGATCGGAAGAAACGCAGCGCGTCTAGCTGCCTCGCCCGATCCATCAATCTTGCTGGTTATGCTCCTGCAAGGGCAAAATGGTCAACATTTTAGTACCACAACCAAATTGGTTGGACAAGATTTATGTACAAGACATGTCGTATCTTGAACAACATTGCAGTATAGTAACAATACTAATTTTATTAAGTCATTTCTTCCTTGATCAAACGAGACCATAAAAACTCTGAGGTTTAGAAAGATGAAGGTGTTCCGGGCAAACTTCACTCCGGGAAGCCAACCACTGAGGCCGAGAATAGCCCTCAGACTGATAGGGTAGGCGCGGTCATTTTCATATTTCCCACCAGCAAAGCATGTTGCAGAGAAGAGAGCTGTTGCGGCCCCCATGCTGAAGCCTCCAACACCAAGTTTTACCGCAAATAGACATAACAAGGCGATGCTCATCTCATTTTTGGATGTCTTAATCACATGAAGCTGATCAAATCTACAAGAGCATTGGGAATAGGAAGCAAACTAGATTATGATATGAGTGAATCTAACAGTAGAGACTCTTACTGCCAGCAGGCTCAGTTGAGAGCAAGTTAGCTATGCGTGCTGCTGATGCATTTTCAGTTTAAGTTGCAGAACATATATGATATAAATGATTAATTTGATCTGTTTTTTGCCCTTACATGCTGTGCAAGGATTTCCACCTAGTAAAGCAACGGGGCGAGTCCGAGCAGTGGGGAATATCCATTTTATCTTCATCATAAAATTCAAAATTTAGACGTTAGCACAATGTTTGGCAGGAAACATGAAGCCTTAGAGCCTTAGACCAGATAGCAGGATTATGTGTTTACATTAGGAAGAGGGAGGCTTTCCAAGAGTTGTGACCAGCTGCAAAAAGATATACATGATGAAAATGAGCAGCAAATTAATATATGTCTGATTCTTGCTTTATAAAATTGAAGTAATTTTATATGTCTACTTTCAAGAACAGAAACAATGTATTGAGCAGTAAAATAAGGGCCTAATTATATCAAATGATCAAACTACTAACATTCACTCACTTCCAAGAAAATCAAAATTTCTTTGACAAACAGAAGGAAACACAGATAAATTGGTTTGTGCTAGAGAATTCAGACTGCATTTGTGATGATACTGGATGAAAAACACATGCATCATAATTCAAGATTCGTTGCATTAACCTAAGAATCATTCAAGACTAAAGAAGGAAAGCATGAAAACTAGTATGAAATAAGTTAGCCTCTAAGGACTGTAATTTTTATTTTGTACAACCAAATAGTGTAGATTGGATGAGTTGGTGCATGCATGAGGGTTTTGTGTAGCCTTAGGTATTGTATTTTTGTTATGGAAATACCCACTCATCACCCACAACCACTTTTAATGCATATGCCAATTCACGCCAATTCACACAAAAGATTATCCAAAAGGTTTCTTTCTCTCATACCATATGTCTATGAAGACAACAGCACAGAGAAATGGGAATATGTTGTTCCCTCTATGTATAATGTAAGGTGGTCTATTTTTTAATCTTTACCAATAATTTCAACCATGGAGTTGTATACCATCAATATACATGTGTTGAGTCTTGACAGTATTGGAACATTAGACGAATATAATATGTAGATATTTTACTATACGCATCTATAAGGGTGCGTGTAGATTGTAAATATTGCACGTAATGTGTTACGCTAGGGTTTCGCAGATTTTTACCTAGACCTGTTGTCACCGAGACCGTGAAGCCAAACTATTGTGGCCTGGTGTTTTCCTCTAGGCTTAACCACATATGTACCTCCAAATTCAAATGTTCTTCTCCCTGAATTTCTTGGCAGTGGCTAGACATAAAGCAGACCTACTACTACTTGTATACAACTTCATTAATATTATTCTAAACAACAAATGAATAATTCAATTTGGGGCAAGAAGAGAAACTATATATCTCAACGATCATTTGTTTATATATTTTTGATGCCTGATGGATGTCCATTTCCTTGAATGTCAAGTTTAACTGTCCAAGCTATCAACAGATAAAAAAAAATGTAGGGGTGCCTACTGTTTTCCTATTAAGATTTGTATTTTAAATACAACATGCAAAAGAATATGGAATTTTGAGAGGTACAAAACCTTAGCAAAGATTGTTGGTTAGCCTAGCTAGCTGGATTTCAATGGTTATAATCAAAACTGACAAGTAATAGAAAAAACCTTGAAAACTTTTTATTTCCAGACCAACTTAATTTTCACTTGGCATATTTTGTCCAAATATTCCTTATAGATTTTGTATTCTTCAGGGACAAAACGTGTTCAAATTTTGTAATTGGTTTCTATTGAAGAAAAGCTCCAAATATATGATTTCAGTGTAGTATCTTCATAATATAATTTTGAATATATGTATATTGATAATATAATTTAAGACTCGATTTGTATTGATAGTATGGAACTCTAAGATTTCATACTAGATTTCTTAGCCGTCTTTATTAATAAACGGCACAGTCTCCCAAGCCCCTAATTTCAACTAGTATTCGTGTTTATGAAGATAATATTGGAACAGAAAAATATTAATTAACTTTTAATGAAAAATATTGTGCGACACAATCTGGATAGGTCATTGACAAAGAATATTTGCAAGGGATAGAGCTTACTAACACAGTTAGGCCTCGGCATTAAGAATAGATATAATGAAATGATACTTCAATATATATATACATCTTATTTTATTTTCATTAGAACTATATACAAGTATACATATATGTATACAGAGATATTTTATATGTACATATATATTTATTTTTAAAATATTTCCAATCCGCAAAAAGGCATCTCATAGTCTTTTCGCAAGTAATTTCCTCACTCCTTTTAGAGGTGTATATTCTAGTTTAGTTGTAAATTGTATTTTTCTCATTTGTAAGAAACCAAGGTACGAATCCGAAAGTCCCAATCTACTCAAAATAAAGAAAGCTTTAGTTACGTATTTTATTTCATGAATACATATATTTATACTATAGACATTATATTTTAAGGAAATACACTCACTCAAATCAAGTGAGATGGTTATTTCACTTTGCTAGGGGATACAGATTTTAAGTGTGAACTTTTTTTCTTTCAGATTTACTAGTTGCTGCTACTTATGTATTCAGCTTAACGTATTTCAATATAGAAAATATGAGAGAGAGACTCGTCACCCTTTGATAATAAGATCACCATTGCACCAACTAGTTCACCAAACTTTAAAAGATCGTAAAAAGCAAGTAATAGTCTTAATATAAATAACAATACTCTTGGGCAAAATACTACGTCCTCATAATTTGTTTAATGAAATAATATAGAAAATTCAGCATTTGAACGGTTTTTGCCGACTAACCAAAGGTGGAGAATATGAGAGAAAGTAGGTAAAGAGTGAATAGAGTTTAATAAGGACTAAGTGGCATACTAGCAAAAATTAAATTATCCATTAAACCAGCTATTCTTATTATAC
>JAYDZE010562805.1:0-12522 GCA_034509125.1 Monilaria moniliformis | reverse complement strand
AGAGACGAAAAGAAGGAAAAAAGAAAAGAAAAGAAGTCGTTGCGGCGCTGTCTGCCGGCTACTACTTAACTGCAATGCGACGCCGACGTGTTATATAATTATTTGTCGCACCCCCAAATCAAAAATCTTGAATACGCCACTGTTCACAGATGATGCTCATATAGTGTATGTAGCATAATATTTTTTTATATATAAATATATCTTGATAATAAATAATAGACTTAAATAAACGGACAAAAATTGAAAGCCCCTGTCTCAAACACCCACATAATGACATAATCTAAGTGACTATAAATAAAAAGTTGGGAAAACAACAAAAGTTAGAAACCTATAACTGTAAAAGGCAAATAATTTGAGATTTTTGCAATATGAAAAAATTTCACATGCATATTCCGTGTGTCCCGTCAATGATCACGGATGCGCTAGATTTCCAGCTAAAACTAAGCCCAAACACCATCGACGCGTACGAGACCAAATTCTCTAGTCAACTTGGCGTTCTAATTAAATAACAACACAATTGCCTTGTAAATAAATAAATAACTTGGTTATTTTACATTAATTAGCACTTGCACAATATTCACATGTAAAAATAAATATTACAATTAGAACACAAAGTGAGAAGCCAATAGTAAACCAGAGGATTTTGATTCGTTTGCTAAAGGGTTTTTTGCTTATTGTACATTACGATAGTGTTTGGAATAAAAAATGAAATGCAAAGTTCCATCACGGGATGTCAAGTGCAATACCTTGTTGTACACCGTGCAGCGGTATTTGTACACTTGGGAAGGTGGGGGTTGGGTATTAACCCCACCGCCACGCATTTGGTAGTCTACACCCACCGCTACGCTATCTATTTCTTGACGCCTTTTGCTTCTCCAATTTCATTCATTCCCATAATCTACTAATGCCATTCTGTTTCCAGTTCATATTCATTTCATAATATTCTTAATTATTTAATTTCTTTCTCCACCTCCTATTTAAATCAACTCCTTCACAAATCACAAGCTCACAACCCTCGACTTTGTTCATCTACGTACAATTAGGATTGTAAACGCAGTCGAGCTATGACCAAAAAGATGTTGCATTTGCTGGTTTTGGTTCTCTGTCTAGTCGGAGGTGCCACAGCCGAGGATCCTTACAGATTCTTCACTTGGAACATCACTTACGGTGACATTTACCCTTTAGGTGTTCGACAACAGGTTTGTCTGATCTGAATCCACATTTGTCACTTTTTTACATTGTTTTATTACATGCATACGAGACCATATATTGTTTTGATCTTATTTTTGTGAAAAATTCCTCGATTCTGATGTTTGTGTCGTGGTCGTGTATGGAGCATGCAAACCGTGCGGATAGATTTGCCTTGTCTAAAAAAAGAAAAATATATTGTCGTTCTAACACATGCCGCGCTACATCTCAAATGTTGAAACTAGCTAGTGTAATTTATTGTTCTACTATATAATATTCAAATATTCATTTTTTTTTTGTTTATATGTTCTCGTTAGCCATTGCATGGAAGAAGCATAATTCTTAATCTCATTATATATATATATCTTAGACGATCTTAATATTGGTAATTGATTTTTATTCCAATTTGCTTGTTTTTCAGGGAATTTTAATAAATGGGCAATTTCCAGGACCTGATATATATTCAGTCACAAACGATAACATCATAATCAATGTTTTCAATAATTTGCCTGAGCCATTCCTCCTCTCATGGTTAGTTCTCACCATTTCATAAAATATTGCACTTTATTTTCTTTTGTTAAAGGTATTTTCATAACATGAATCGATATAATGGAAAATGTAAAATGGAATTCATTTGTAAAATAAAATTATAAATTGATTATTTCAACAGCACGCCTTTAATTTAATATTATATAAAACTATTAGTATGTGTAAAAGTGGGCTGGCTAATTCGTGATTAGACATGCAAGTTGCATAGATTATTAATTAATATTTATCGTTATAAGAACTGCGCGTTACTTATGGAATGTGCTTTGTCACAATTAAGTCTTAACCAACATCATTTTTTTGTCTTGCTTAATCAATAATGTGCTTTTAATATATAGGCTTCTTAATTTTTCTCTATAGGTTTGCTAAATTTGAGTATAAACTTAAAAATTATGCCCGAAATTACAATCTTTTTTTTTTCTAACAAAAAGTCAATAAACTCTCTTTTCCTCAATATACCCTTTATTTTAAATAATTAAAATCATTAATTAATTTTAAAATTTCAAGTATGTCAATTACAATTATACCCCTTCCGGTGAGACAAGCAATGGACTTCCTTTATATAAAAAGGAAGATGTCTCGAGTTCAATTTCTTAGTATATGGAAAATTATAATCAACGACAATCTTCTTTTTTTATATAATCGTGTTTCAATCTGATCATCGTATTTTTTGGACTCAGGAGTGGGGTCCAGCAGAGAAAGAACTCGTTCCAAGACGGGGTATACGGCACAACATGCCCAATCCCTCCCGGCAAAAACTTCACCTACACAATGCAAATGAAAGATCAAATCGGCAGCTTTTACTACTTCCCATCTCTCGCTTTCCACAAAGCCGCCGGCGGATTCGGCGCCATCCGAATTCTCAGCCGGCCGAGAATCCCCGTCCCTTTCCCGGAACCCGACGGCGATTACACCCTTCTCATCGGCGATTGGTACAAAGCCAATCACAAGGTCTCATTGCACCTTCATCTTCTTCTTTTTTTGCATGATGCATGCATTGTATTTGGAGTTGCAATGTTTGAACTTTCATTGTCCGAAAATGGCAGGTTTTGCAGTCGATTCTGGACTCGGGAAGAATGCTTGCTTTCCCCGACGGCGTTCTCATCAATGGGAACGGCGGAAACAACACGCGTTTCACGGTCGAGCAAGGTACGGTGATCAATGGTCTAGATTGAGTATTACATGCTATGATTGAGAAAGTTTATATACCCACACACTTGTACACATGGTGGCGGATCCAAGTGGAGCCAAGAGAGCTAGGGCTTAAGCGCCCCACCAAACAAAAGTTTTTTTTTTTTTAATTGTCAAATTATAACGTAGTTTGTGTGATTATTGCAAAATCACCAGATAAAATAGTAGAATATCTTTTCGAAATCTTGAACCCGAAATTTGAAAATTTTAACACTATTCAGTGTGTTTTTCTACGTCCGTCCCTATAGACACAATATAGAATGAGCTAAAGATTGCAAGAATTGATGGGTTTTACTTTAATTTCTAATTCCAAATCATGATCTCTATATGTATAAATAAATAAATAAGGTGAAGATTTTGAAAGAATTAGTGCATGTGTCGTTTGCAGGGAAAACATACAGGCTGAGAATATCAAATGTGGGGTTGAGAAACTCACTAAACTTCAGAATCCAAGGGCACAGCATGAAGCTGGTTGAAGTGGAAGGTACACACACCGTGCAGACCATGCTATCCTCGCTGGACGTCCACGTAGGCCAGTCCTACTCCGTCCTTGTCACCGCCGACCAGCCAGCTCAGGACTACCACATCGCCGTCTCCACGCGCTTCGCCTCCCCCGTCCTCACCTCCACCGCCGTCCTCCACTACTCCACCTCGGGAAGCCCCGCCTCCGGCCCTCTTCCCCCCGCCCCCGAAGATGTCCAGTGGTCCTTAAACCAGGCCCGTTCCATCAGGTAATAGAGTTGTCATAACCCGACATAATTTTTACGTTCTATAACATTAGCCCACCAGAACACCCAAAAAGATCGCTTTTTGAGTGGGCCATACCTTGAAAAAAGATAGCCCTATAACTTTTTTAGCCCCATACCTTGAAAAGAAAATAGCCCTATAGATTTTTTGGGCTCAGGCTCGGCCCGGCCTGTCCTCCCATTTGACATCTCTAGTCAGGTCTCCCATTTGACATCTCTAGTGAGTAGTGAGCAATCTCTGACTAATGGCGGACACAAGGGTGTGCTAGAGGGAGCAAGCATATTAGAACCCCCAACAATTTTTTTTACACTGTATTTCTATTTTAGCACTCGTTATCAGAAAATTTCGATTTTAGCTTCTCCCTTTCTTAACAGGACTAATCTCACAGCAAGTGGACCGAGGCCGAATCCGCAGGGCTCGTACCACTATGGCCAAATCAACGTGACAAGGACTATTAGGGTGGGAAACACTCCCGGCTTGCTCAATGGCAAGCAACGCTACGCCGTGAACGGCGTTTCGTTTGTGGCGGCTGACACGCCCCTCAAGTTGGCGGACTACTTCAACATCGACGGAGTGTTCCGTGTCGGGAGCATCCCCGACTCCCCTCCCGTCGCCCGAGACATCCCCCTCGCCACGTCGGTGATGGGAGCTGACTACAGAACTTTTGTTGAGATTGTATTTGAGAACAGAGAAAAAATGATCCAGAGCTGGCATCTTGATGGATACTCTTTCTTTGTAGTAGGGTAAGTCCCCGTTAAACTCACTAATATAAGTAACACTCCCACTGTCCCATTTTTTTGGCACGATTATTTAGAATAAGCTTAATTAGATTATTAAAAAGGAAATATGGCCCACAAAAAAAATTCACTTTATTGGAAATGGAACATTTGACGACCTAGACTGGAAAGTTGGTCATTTCGAATGGGACAGTGGAGCACATTTTTCGTCTCTTTCATTTCATTTTCAATTTTTTATACAAAATAGACTAACACATTTTCTCTATCTCTCTGCAGGATGGGTGCAGGTTCTTGGACACCTGATAGCAAGAAACAGTACAATCTTCAAGATGCTGTTTTCCGCTCTACAACACAGGTTAGAATATTCAAGAATCAAGAATCAAGAATCAAGAATCAAGAATCATAATGTGCTATTAGAATAAAATAAGGTTATATATTACATAACCATTCGTTTACATTATTGAAATCATAGTCTTTACTTGAACTATCTCATTGCATCTTTTATGTTATTCTATCCCCTATTTGGACTATGTTTGAACTGCTTCAATATGTTTTTATCTTACAAGACTTATGTATTTGAAACTATTTCATTGCATTTTAGCATATGGGACTTATATATTTGGAACTGTTTCAACACAGGTTTATCCCAAGTCTTGGACAGCAATCTATGTTGCACTAGACAATGTAGGAATGTGGAACCTTAGGTCCGAGTTTTGGGCTCGACAGTACCTCGGACAGCAGTTTTATCTCCGCGTCTACACACCGGTCAAGTCCACCAGAGACGAGTATCCCATTCCCTCGAACGCCCTTCTCTGTGGGAGAGCCGCCGGCAGAAGCTAGTACATTGTAATGCCATTTGTATAACCTCAAAAAAATAGCCTAAACCACTGTCACATTCTTTGTATCTCTTCAAAATAAGTAATGTAATGTAAGAAAAATGCTACATGAGTTTGAAATATTTCATCCTTTCGCATATTTCTTGTTTAGTATATCAATTCTTGATTGTACAACCACAAAAAACAGCCTAAAAACTGTCTCATTATTTGTAACTCAGTCAAACAAATAGGTATTGTAATGTTAGAAAATGCTGCATTAGTTTGAAATCTTTCATTCTTTCTCATATTTCATGTTGTTTAGTATATCAATTCTTGAATTTACAAATGAGTAGTTTTCACATTTGAGCAGTTTCTGGAGACAAGAATTCTTTGTTTTCACCGTATATGAGGAGTTTGTTTAGCAGACCAAGTCATGTAATGAACATTCAAATGTAAACTAATTTTTTTATTTTTTGTGGAAAATGTATATTGATCGGCCATAATCATACTTATTTGGATAATCCGCCACACCAGCTCTTGATTTTCCTCAATTGTCTCTTGTGCCTGAAATGAGATTCTGATGCATATATACACTCTTATATAAACTGACACTTTTTCAACTAAAAAAATAAGACCATTTCTTGATCAACATATTCCATGATGGCTAAAGCACACATTTCTCTATTCCTTTGTGCTTCTGTCGTCTTGCTCAACGTCGTCTCTCACTCAGCTGATGAGGCGTCGCCTGCCGTTTTCATACTAGGTGACTCGACTGCAGATGTTGGGACGAACCACTATCTGCCGGACACCATTTTCAGAGCTGATTTCCCTCCGTATGGTATTGACTTCCCCAAATCGCGCCCAACGGGAAGGTTCAGCAATGGCTTCAACAGCGCAGATTTTGTAGGTTTGTGACAAAACTCATAACAACATATGCATTTTTAGTTCATAAGGTTTGTTACATTGCAAACAGCAGCTAAAAATGATGATTCACTTTTGTGCAATATTCTGTTTCACAGCCAAATTCTTTGGCCTAAAGAGGAGCCCACCTCCCTACATGTTTCTTCTTACACTAAATCCTCATCATTTCCGAAAGCATCTGCTGAAAGGCGCCAACTTTGCATCAGCCGGTGCAGGAGTTCTTGATATAACAGGTCCAACCGGGGTGAGATTTCTTGCTTTCTTCGAGTTTTCTTGGAGTAGTTTCAACTGCATTTGGCCTTAAAAGGACTAATGCCTCTCGTGTTCTTGTCTCGTTCCACAATTTGCAGAACGTCGTGCCATTGTCACAGCAGATCAGTCAGTTCTCTGAAGTGAGGAGCAATCTCACTCTCCAGATGGGCTCTGCTGCAGCTGACTCGAAGCTCTCGAAATCTATGTTCTTCATCAGTGTAGGGAGCAATGACATATTTGGCTATTTCAAAACCAACAACACAATGCATAAAGACAATTTCATTGCCATTGTGATCTCAACATATTCGGACCACATCATGGTAACATCAGTTGGAACTTTCTTGAAATTCTCATGTTTTTCTCTTCTTTAGTATACTGATTCTGTTGTTTTTCCTCTGCTAGAAACTGTACAAGCTCGGAGCAAGAAAGTTCGGTATCATAAGCGTGCCACCTGTGGGGTGCTGCCCGTCTCAAAGACTAGTGCAGAAACTACTCTATGGAGCTGATGGCTGCTTTGAGCTTCAGAACGACTTTGCCTTGACCTTTCACTCGGCGCTGGAGGAGCTTCTGAGCCACCTCAGCACAGAGCTACCGGGATTCAAGTACTCGCTTGGAAATGGATACAGAATGTCGATTGATGTCATAAACAATCCACATGCCTCAGGTAAAGCTGCTGGTCATAATAGGCATAAATTATGGCCTTAAAATTTGCTGACATTCTTGTATCGTCTTCTTTTCTAGGATTTGAGAATGTGGATGCAGCATGCTGTGGAGACGGGCTCCTGAACGCGCAAGCCCCGTGTAACTCTACAGCATCGGTTTGCTCAGACCGACGCAAGTTTTTGTTTTGGGATATGTTCCATCCTACCAAGAAAGCAGCCTTTCTTGCTGCACAGACACTCTACAGTGGCCCTCCATATTATGTTTCACCAATTAGCTTTTCTCAGCTGGCTATGGACTATTAGTATCAAGAAACTGTGTCTTTTTTCTTTCATCTTTAAAGATAAAATGAACTGTAGCACAGATCTCAATATATCACCACATTTTCTTCAACTTAATAGCAGACTTCATTTTTTAACATAGTTATTTCTTCAGCTACATTTGTAAGAATGTCTCTGTAAGAAAGTATAAATTCACCAGAAATCATCAATGGCTTCAAGATTTCTTCAAGCAGAAGATCTGAAAAGAAACTGGCTCGAACTAAGCTGAAGGCCGGCTTTTTTTGTATGTATCTTTAACTGCTTCTGGCCTTATTTTATTTGCGCTCGTCCTAATACTAATAAGAAACAAGGATATTCTTCTACAACGTACTAAAAATCGTATTGCACGACAAAATTTCTTGTCAAGAACAGTTTCATCATATTCATGACACAACAGAAGATACAACATAGTATACCCTTGAAATCGAAAAGAGAAACTAGAGATCATCATCTATATGCTACATCACCAGAACCCGACTTAGCAAGTCTGCTGAAGTCACTCTCATCCCCGGGCTCCATTTGCACGAGAAGATCCCCGCTCCTTTTCTGGATCTCTAACACATGATTTGGCTCTACGAGGAATTGCAGGATCTGCCAAGAAACACACGTAGCTTGTTAAATTTTGCCAGTTTCTTTTTTATGCCTCTGTGAGACAGAAGGGCGTTGCAGCGGATGCTATTCTACTAATAGTATCAAAAGATCAGATGATGTACCGTCTTCATTGTTGGCCTTCTAGAAGACGAATGCAAGAGACACAGGCGCGCTATGATCATCATGGCTTTCATCTCATCATCGTTGTAGTCTTTGTTTAGGCTGGGATCAATAAGGCGTTCGTATACACCACATGTCAGCAGAGACCTTGCCTGCAAAATTCATCAGCAATCTTGAGAAGGTAGGTAAAAAAATTGAACATTTTTGGCTCAAAATCAAATTTAATTACCCAAAGTATTAGACTTGCTTGATTTGAAGCTTGATTTGTTCTAGTAGCTTCTTTTCCAGTTATCAGTTCCAACAGCAAAATCCCATAAGCATACACATCTACCTTCTCATCAACTTTGCCATACATTATGTACTCCGGGGCTAAGTATCTGAATGTCTCGACTACATGAGGCGGCCTTCTGTATGTAGAGGATCGATTGGCTGACGATAGATTGACTATTGCAGCTCCAAAATCAGACAGCTGGAAAACCAAAACTAAGTACTGTACTTACAAAGATATACAGGAAGAAACTATATACAGATAACACTTTTCAGTCTTAAAAGGAACATTTTTCTTGATTGAAATATCACAATAATGAAATATAAATCTTACTAGTGGCCTTCCATCTTCTTGAAGGAGGATATTTGATGAGTTTATGTCAGTATGTATAACCGGAGGATGGCACGAATGAAGATACTCCAATGCCTTAGCCACACCAAGTGCAACTTGCATTCTCTCACTCCATTTCAGCTGATTAAGCTTCTGCTTCAGGCTTGAATCGCATAAGCTGTAAACAACTGCACGCATTTCTTTACAGTAGCAATATCCAAGAATTTCAATTATGTTTTCATGTTTCAAGCCACTCAAAACCTCCACTTCTCCAAGAAAAACTTCTTCAGCCTCGTGGGAGCCCCCGAGAACCTTCATTGTCACAGCCTGACTGTTTCCAAGAACACCCTTATAGAGTCGACTGTTTGGACCTTCTCCAATCAACATATCAGCACCAAAACTTTCTGTAGCATGGTTGAGTTCTTCGTACGTGAAGCACCTCTCACAGCCCCTCCTCGTTTCCACCATAACCGCTCGTTGGAACAATATTGGAGACAAATTTCCACTCTCGGAATGCTCTGAAGTTGAAGGTGGTGTTGATGAGGATGGCATGGACCAAGATTTCTTGACTTGAGGCCTAGACGAATGTGGATCAGAGCTGGCGGATTCTGACAAAGACGACACAAATGTTCGACAAACTCTGGAGCTGGAACCTTGCTGTGAGGTCCCCATCTGTTGTAATAGGACTCTTCCTCCACTGTCCATTATCAGAAGCTTACAAGTAGGGGGCAAAGCTTTCAGGCATTTGGCAACAGTCGTACCTTCTGGGCTGCATACATAAAACCGTTAGAACGTGGTGGTAGTCGTGGTGGTGGAGGTGGTGGTGTAGAGTAGGAAAAATTACCAGCTGCTGCTGCATCCAACAGCAAGAATAGTTGCAAATGTTACTCTAACTTGGTGTGCTAGTTCTGTTATATAGCAGCTTCCACTACAAATCTTTACTTCAAAATCCACCTATTGCAATATAAAATGAACCAAACAAGCTCATTAACTTTCAAGAAAATGCTCAAAAATTTCACGCCAAACAAGAAGCAAGAAAAAAATTCCAACCTGCTTTGATTTGCAGATATCTTCATAAATGTGGAATGTATTGGCATCAAAGGCATCATCTTCGTGCTGCTGCACATGAACAGCAACCACGGTGTCCCCACGCGTCACGACCAACTGGAGCAACCTCAACAAAACTTGTCTACTGCAAGAATCAGATTTCAAGCCAACAATGATCCTTCTGCTGCTCACTGCCTTGCTCCCGAGCCGCCCCAGAATCCCTCGAGTCATTCTCAAGTTTCCATCCATAACATGCAATCGAGATTTCTGCAAAAAACGAGCATCCCATTGCAAGAAATATCAATGCAGCTCCAGATTTCAGAGTAGGCTTGAAAATCTGCCAAACTGCTGTGGGGTTTTTCAAATTGTGGGATAGCTGATATTGATATCTGTGGCCCCTACACTTAAATTTGCTGTTGGTTTAAGCATTTAGTGTGATGTCTGGCTGGAAATTGATAACAGAAATACCAAGTAATACACAGCTAACTACCTTCATTGAAATTGAATAAATCATAATTTCGTCATTGAAATTTGAATAAATTAGCACGCAAACAGTGTCTTCTTTTCTGGATTCCTTCATTATGGTTTGGCACGACCATTATTGTAGTTGTTGATAGCCAAACAACAGTAGACCCTTCATTAATGGTCCAACACGAACACCCAAAACAATGTCATTTTGAAGCTCACGATGCAGCACGTTAGAGGAGCGCTGGTGGAAGGAATCAAAGGAAGAGACGAGGCGACAACAGCAAACTCATTTATTGATTTCGACCTTTGGGGCTGAGTTCAATTAGGTTGCATCCCCAACAGTTTTCGAATAATGCTGCAATAATTGCATCAGAACAGCATCCGCATAACTATGCTCTCTCTCTCTCTCTCTCTCTCTCTCTCTCACACACACGGTAAGTGAAAATGCCAATTTACAATTTGAGAGTAGATTAGAAGCAAACAATTTCTTTCAAGTGCGGTAGTCTCTTTTTACAAGTCAACCAGCACAGATTACACGCAGAAAAATTCTGCCAAAGCCAAAAGGTCACTTGGGATGCATTCACATAAACACATATGGTCTTATTTAAATTGGTTTTTTACATAGTAAGCTTTATTATCTCAACCTACTGTGTCGAGCTGTGATGGAATACTGAAAATTTCGCGGAGGAGGAGGCGGCCCAAGCTGTCTCGCATAGTCATCGACATACTCACACAGATACGAAACAGCAGCTCATTTCCACAAGTCCGAGAGGAAAATCATCGGGCTTCTCATGCAAAGATGCGCCTACATCTTCTCGGCAACCTGCACATTATGAGTATGATTTGATAGCATTAGCATAGGGGCACATAAAGGTTCTCCTACTGTCAAACGAGTATGGAACAGCATTTACAAGATCCGGGCATAAAAGACTTACAAGATAGAAAAAGGTAATAGGTCGAAAAAAGAAACATAGAAAAGATACCGCATTTAGGCACTCAATATATTATTGGGATTTTTCTGTTCTTCAGGACAAGCCAAACGATGCAACGAGACAAAAGAAAGCCCAATACATGATGCATCAATGTTTCGTCTAAAAACTTTTCTTTATTGAAGACAATAGTCCAATCGAAACTCCAAAACTAACTAATTCAGATGAAGCATCTTATCCAAAGCTGTGCAATTTATTGAAGACAATTGTCCAATCGAAACTCCAAAACTAACTAATTCAGATGAAGCATCTTATCCAAAGCTGTGCAAAGCTAACTAAATACACACAAAGCAGCAAAAGTACAAATTCTTAAAACAATTTGTTCAGGCTGTGGTTCAAGTAGTGAACCATAATTCCCCGAGTTCAATCACTAAAGCGGTTCTAATTTATCAATAGACACTCATTACTCAAGGCAATTTTTAATGATTTATCTGTCTGAACCACATTCAAACACAAGAGAATACATTTAACAAGGATAAAAACTCCATGAGAACAAATATAACCACCTAACAAGGTTTTGGCATATCCTAAAAAACAATTAATTGACCACGACAAAACCACCCAAAACAACTATAATAGAAATCTAGCTAAACAGTCCAGCACGGCACCTAAGATAACGTGGGAATAAATCTCGTAATCCTTGCAATCATCTTTTAAAATAAATTGATTTTCACCTGGTTGAGAGGGTTGTCAGGAGATTTCTTCCACAGTTTCCAAATCATATCCTTGTATTGAGTGTGCGTTAGACCCGGCTTCTCCGCCTTCAACTTCGGGAGCTCAGCTTCTTCAAAAGCCTGCAGACATAAACAACACATAGAACCATAAACAATGAATAGCTTAACTCAGTATGCTCCGATCAACTTCAAAAATCACAGATTTCTGTAACAATGTAAAATGAGATTAAATTGGCTCAAACGACCAATTCCCCTCAAACACCATGAAGACAAAGAACATAATTACCTTCTTTCCCCTTCAAATCACATACCTAAAACAACTAATACAGCTAAAATCAGAAATCTAACTCTTAAGTCTAATTTTAATCCGAATAATCATACATATTAAACTTTAAAAATTAAATTAATTTTTTTTAAAAACACCAATCAAACAATCTAATCCAGCTAAAATCAGATTTCTAATTGTCTGATTGTGATTCAAATAATCATACAAATAAGGAAAAATTTCACCAATCAATCATACCTTAAACGAGGCCTTGAGCCTCTTCTCCGGATGTTTGTCCACAGGCAAACTATCCACCATAGTCATCCGCGCAAGCGCTTCATCAACCGACCTCGCCTCAATAATCGAATCATCGCGATTGGTGTTCTCCACGCT